>JAJQOW010001352.1:0-53003 GCA_037975125.1 Latrodectus hesperus | reverse complement strand
TTTATTCAGAATATACCAAAAAAGACACAAAAAGTATTCAATAATATCTTTTACCTAAAACTTGTAAATGCGTGACACTGCTTTGATGCATGGAACGAAGTTTAAAGTTCGCGATATCACTTTGGAGTTGAGTGCGGTAAAAAAGTCGTTCCAACTTTAGATTTTTCTTCTGTACACACAAATGAGATATATTTCTAAATACTTCTCAACTTTTTGAAATTTCTTAGTCGTATAGATTAGTGAATTTGGAGTAGAATTGAGTAAGCTTTGGTTTGGAGAAAAATTTGGTGATAAAATTTATTTTCTGATAATTCTGGTTGTTAGTTTAACTTGGAACATCTTGTTAGTAACATCTTGACTTCAAAAAAAGTCGCAAAAAATCAGGGGGTACTCCATTGTTAACTTTTACCATATTAGTTTGTTAGATTCTATAAGTACAACATTTGTTTCACTTTTATGTATAAAATATTTTGTTTCCGCCAATTTCCAAGAACCAGTCAACAAAACCCTACGCTCAGAGCTATTAACAATGGTGAAAGATTATTGTGGAAATTATAAAGCAATAAGATTATTGCACTATTTAAAATATTTGCATTTATCTCACGACTGTTTTTAGAAAATGTTCATAACTTACTGATGAATCATGGCTGTGGAGAGACACGAAAGTTATCTAAACTTTTTGAGAATAAAAATCATAAATATAGATGTTTGCAGTTTTATTGTGACAACATTGTGTACAAATAAAAAAGTTAATAAAACTAAAATAGAATTTTTTTAACCTACCTTTGAGTACTTTGAGTATGTTTATTTTAACTATGCACATATATTTGAAATACATTAAACCTTTTGGGCACGTAGAAGCAATAATTTTATTATATAAGAAATCATTTATTTCCTATTATTAATAAGTACATACTTCTATACGATAGAGATAAGTTAAAGCAATAAGAATTATTGAAAAGAAACAAGATATTTATAATATTCTGTTAGCCGACCAATGTGTGAGTGGTTAGATTTCCTGACTCTTGAGCTGTGGGTCCCGGGTTCGAATCCCGGTTCGGGCATGGATGTTACTATCTCTCTGTGTTTCTCTGTCCTTTCTTGTGTGTTGATGTATGAATGTGGCCCGCCTTATAAACGGGTTTATGGTGGTAGGACGCTGGTAACGCTACTCGCCTCCGTGACTTGGTTCACAAGTGCCCGCTGGGTAACGACAAATGAGTAGCTGTTTCCGGCCTTGTTGTGGCGAAGGGTTAGTCACCCAAGTGCCCGCCGTTATTAAAAAAAAATAATATTCTGTTATAACAAATGTATTCAATAATTAATTTTCTACCATTAGACTCAAAAACAACTCGCAAAGTCTTTTACTACACTGCAATTTGTATTAAAAGGCAGGATAATTTTAAGTCTAATCAAGGTGGCTGGTTTTAAATCTGAGCAAACGTTTTACTATATGAGATTCAAAAAGAAATATTAACTTCAGTTTTAGTTCTTATCATTCTAACCTGTACGAACAATGGCAATGATAATTGTGTGGAGATAATTTCTCTTTTCTACCATAAATTATTTCCAGTTTGTTCTGAAGCAAACACCTAAATGAAAACTTACCTTGAACTTCTGTATGAGTCCAAACCTGTTGAGGAGATAATGACCCATGTATCGCAGGCACTGTCCTCCGGCTACCGAATTCAAAGTGAAGACATCGAATGACCAGTCTTCACTATTCTGAAAGCAAGAAAAGTTAAATTTAAGGATAAATGATTCGACACACGTATTTTTAATATTGTCTAAAACTTGATTATAGTGATTTAATATCAAAAAAGGCCTTAAAAATAAATCGAATACTTTCATGAATACCTCTTCTATTCTTTTATTGAACTTAATTTTGAGATTTCCTTTTTTGTCTCAGGATATTAATGTTAGAGGATTCTGTAGATGGTCTCGTTGACTTATGTATCTCTTATATGTTATATTGAGCTTTGTACTGTGATGTAACTAGCAAGGAGAAGGAAAGGGAATCGGAGTACCAGCTGCGTGATATTTATGTAATTTCATGTAGTACGAGGTCTGTCCGGAAAATACGTATAAAACTTGAATGAAAACTTTAATTTACACTTTTTCAGGCATTACAATATGGTCTCCTTCAAAGTACTCACCCTGAGACGAGATACACTTCTGCCAACGCCGTTTCCACTGTTGATAACATTGCTGAAAGTCTTCAGTTGTGGTGCTGTTCAGTTGCCGAGTCGTTTCTGCCTTAATGCCTTCCACATCTCCCAAGTGCCGCCCCCGAAGCACCATTTTGCATTTCGGGAACAAGAAGAAGTCACAAGGGTCTAAATCGTGTGAATAAGGCGGGTGCTCTGTCACGGTTATTGAGTGTCGAGCCAAAAGCTCACGCACAACGAGCGACGTGTGTGTAGGCGCATTGTCGTGATGAAGGATCCACCTGGTCCCTTTTGCCCATTCTCACGGCAATTCTTGCCCAGCTTTGCAAGGAACTTGATGTTGATGCGCTTCCTCAATCAGAGAGAACTTCATGTTGACGGCAGGTGAAAAAGGGTAACTTTTAAAAGGCAGCCGCTCATTTCTATTTACACGCAGAGCGGTCTGACTCGAACTGAGCGTTGATGGGATTGGTTACAACAGTAGTGCCACCTGGCGGTGACTGCAAACTGTAAAATAAAGTTATTATTCGACTTTTATACGTATTTTCCGGACAAACCTCGTATATGTGCTTTCATGTAGTCATGTGTCAGGAAAAGGTATCAGATGTTAATATTGGAGGCAGGTAATCAATAAACAACGGAATGCGATTGAAAGATTCACAGCGACAATGATGCAATTCCACACTGTTGATTGAAAATTCATCGCACTTTATAAAAACGACTATGCATTTAATAGCAGCAAGGTGGCTGCTCCATTCACCATAAATTTAAATCTCATATTAATGTTAATTATGATTAAGACGCTTAATTGTAAATATCTCTTCATTGAATGTTTCGACGCTACAGGCTCGTGAGACGAATGTAAGGCGTTGAATGTCCTTCTGCGAAAAAAAAAAATGTGGAACGCTGCACGCGATTTTGCATGACACCCTTGCTCAGGGGCCATGTTAATCTTTTCTGTATCGTTCCAATTTTAGCATATGTACTGCCGAAGCTAGTTCTTCATTGTATGTTTGTAAATAATACATGTTAATTAAATCTTTAATTAACATGTAATAAGTTATTAATCTAGATCAGAATAGTTATTTAATTAAATTACGCCTTGGCTCCTCTCCACCCACACTATTCCCATTAAACATTAAAAAGTTCAAAATTAGATGTGCTATTTTCATTTATTTTATCAAGTATAAAATTGAAAGTAACATAATAGTTCTTATATAGCTTATAAGTGGAATTATACACTTTTTTACAAAGTATAAATGTATTCATACAACCATTCTCTAAAACGTATGACGGGTAAAATACTAAAAATATGAAATTTACTTTGTTTCCTGTAAGTCGTAATTTTAATATCTTGTTTTTGTGTGAATATTTTTATAACAAATATTTTCATTTTCTGTGCCAGAGGGAAAAACTAGTGATATTTGGTATTACAGAAACTGTGAAATTTGAAATTTAAAAATTGCCCAAATTGCTTGTAATAATTTCCCCCAAACTTTAAAAAAAATTCTTTAAATTAAAATATACATTAGTTGCAGCCAATGCATCAAATAAGGCAGTATGAAAGAATATATTTACGAGTAAATACTTGTCCACACAAATAGAATCAACAAAATGCCATCAAAGCTAGAATATCATTAAAAGTTCTGTTGTTGTTGCTCATGACAATTAGACAAGCCAGGCTCGCTAAGCCTTTGGCAGTGCGAATTAAGTCAAAAGGTCTTTCATTTGGATCAGAGCACCAGAAGGTAAAAGTACGACTTTACTCTTTTTAAGGTGCCTCGTCATTTTGATCCACGGTCAGGTGACGAGGCCACACCTGAGTTGGCACCCTCCTCTCCACATCCACGCCACACCAGCGGAAGGACTTTGGACGTCACAGATTAACTAGGACACGTCCCCAACCCACGGAGCTCCAGCAACCCAGTGAAGGAGAGTACACCGTGGTCACCCACCCAACCACTGCCCGCGGCAAATGATGCTTCACTTTGCTGAGCTTACGGGAAGCGGCGTGAAGCTACTGAGCCAGGAGCTCATTAAAAGTTTTAAATATATAGAAAACAAGTCAGAGCGTGACCTGAAAAATACTATGATTTGATTATAATATATAAGAGAAAATTTTTTAAACTTGGGTATCGTTACATAGAGTTTTAGAAGTCAGATGACGGATTTTTAATTCATTTCGGGAAATTTCTGGGTGTGTTTTAAAAGAGATAGGGGATGAGATGCTCTGCTAAGACTCACCTTAAGTAGCTGGGCTATCTGCGCTGGCATCTGGAGATTACTGGAACTAGACAAACGCCTGTAGATCCTGAAAAAGAGATGCAAGGTGATTATAAGAGCCATAAAAATATTAACTATAGCACTTATCTGAATACACAATTTACATCTAATATGTGAATACTTTTGTAAGATCTCTATTTATAAAGGAATAAAATTTATAATCTTAGTTTTCCGAGATTTTTTTGTTAACTATAGTATAAAAATCAAGCGATGTAATAAAATTTTGGCAAATAAAAAACCAGTTTTCATATACCGACTCTTTAAAAAATACTATATTTCAACTGTGTTATATACATTTGAAATATATTATATTCGCTAACAATTTTTTTGACACGAACTTTCAACGCTTTTTTTATATCAGAATTGAAGACTTCTTTATTTCTTTTTTCATGGTGTAATGATTGAAATTCGGCTTCCAGCTCGGTATGGAAGAAATTGAGTCTCTTCCCTCTTTATTCAAAGTAGTTATTAATGAATTACCAAAGGCGATAGAAAAAAGTATGATTTGAAAACTACTAGATTCATTCTTTTTTATCAAAATTATATTTTTGTTAGCTTCAGCGATAGTGTTTAAGCTTATTTTCAAATACCCCCATTCAAAAATGAATTAGAAAGTAGATGAAGTATCATATCCAATATTTTTTAACTTCGTTGCAAAATTTTTTAAAAAATATTTAACATCAAATTGATTTTAAGCTAATCTTATCAAGCGAAATATTATTTGTAATGAAAAACAACCTTTTGAACAAATAGAGAAAATAACTATCGGCATTTTTTCACGTCAAAACTTTTCTCCGAAAACCTTGTATACATCTTCTATTACCACCAAGGGTCCTCTTCGCAATTGTAAAGCATAGTTGTATTCAATGGTTACAGTTACACGAATTTATATTTAAAATTGATTTCCTTTATGAATTTCTTGAGATTTAATAATTTTAAATCATGTTTTTATCACTTTAACTTTAAAACGAATATGCCGACCAATGCCTGAGTGGTTACCGCTCCTGACTCCTGAGCTGTGGGTTCCGGGTTCGAATCCCGGTTCTGGCATGGATGTTACTTTCTTTCTCTGTTCTCTCTGTGTTTTTCTTCCGTGATGATGTATGAATGTGGCCCACCCTATAAACGGGTTTGTGGTGGTATGACGCGGGTAACGCTACTCGCCTCCGTGACTTGGTTCACAGGTGCCCGCTGGGTAACGACAAATGAGTAGCAGTTTCTGGCCTTGTTGTGGCATAGGGTTCAACCCTCAAGTGCCCGCCGTTGGAAAAAAAACTTTAAAATGAATATTAATGACTAATTCAAAAAACATACGTAATTTTTACATGAAATAGGGAAATTTGTAAGCGGCTTATTAAATTATTTTTTATTGAAACTATAAATAATTTTTATTCTAATTAAATATAGTTTTAAAATAAACCATAGCAAAGGGATTCTAAAATAATTTTTTGATAAATAATTTTAGAAATCTACAAATTTAAGTTTTGGAAAAAAATCCTTGAACATTTGATATTTTTAAGTTAAGCTGTTTAGGCTCATTATAAATTTGATTATTTGTTAGAAAAGTAATTAAAAAATTTTAAATTCAATTGTAAGCAGGAATGAAAATCAAAGTTAAACCGATTTTTCGAACAATACTTAAATATAAAGTCGTCTTTCTTAGCTTTTATTTTCCAAACAGTAAAGAATGTTTCTCAGTAATTTAATGATAATTGTTTATTTTAAAGATTCCTCGTGAAGTTAGGTCGATGGGGATTTTGTTGTTGTTTACTCTTGACAAAACAATACCCAACAAAAGCAAATTAAATCACTTGAGTTTCTGCGAAAATGAATCAGAAAATCAATTAATAAAAGGCCGTAACAAAAATTGTTAATAGAAAATGTCATTCACATTTCAAAGCAAATTAATTAGAAGTCTTTAAACTTGGAATTAAATCTCAATAATTAATTTGGATTAAATATATATATATATATATATATATATATATATATATATATATATATAATGATTTGGTCTAGGGTTCAGTATGTTATGATTTCTAACAAAATATCAAAAAATTTTTAATACAAGATTCTTCCTCTGAAAAACAAATTTATTATCTTTTCAGAAGCATTATATTCTGGAAAAGAAAATATTTTGCAGTTTTTTTTTATTAAAATATTCTTTTTAGCAATATTTTTTCGGTATTACTATTATTGAATCTTAAATGGTTAAAAAAGCGCCAGTTCAAATGTCGACTTTGTCACTAGATGAAAGTTCAAAATGACAGTCCGGTTGGCTGATTTAACTGCTTTGTCGTTTCGATAACAAAACACTTTTTTCTTTGCTAGAAATGGTTGAAAACCTGTATTACAATATTCCAATCTAACCTAATCGAATTTTGAATTCTTCGATTTATTTTACAGCAAATATGTGTACCAAATTCTTGAGAGATACATAAAATATATGTATTAGGTATTAAATATTAAAAATATATTAGGGCTTTGAAATAATATTAATATTTTTAATTGGAGTACACAGTTTTTACTGAATACTTCTACAGACAAGTGATTTAGCGCATCCAATTGTGTTATCATTTTGTACTAAAATCGATTCACGAGAACGGCAAGTACAAATTAGTACTGAGGAGTTCAGGACTGTATCTTTGGGGTTAGCAGATATTATTTTCTCATTGTGTACAACGCTTTTCAATCTACTGTCTCATCAGAAGAACGTTTATACATAGGGAAATTTTAAAGTGTAAATGTGTGTTATGAACTAAATCTGGTATTGGACACACAACCTTATGAACACAAGAACATTGATTTTTCCTTTAAGTTACTGTAGCATTACAATTATTTCACAAACTAAACTTTACAAGTTATATTTTCTACAACTTGTTAATACTTTTAGCAGATATTTTGTCTGAAACTATTTTTCTTATATTCAAATCAGAACGTTTGAAACATACTTACAAATGAAGATATAAATTATTTTTGATAAACACCCTACTTTAGAATCAACTAAATGAAAAATAAAAAAAATTATACTTTGCCTCATTTAAATAATCTAACTATTGATCTCACAAAAGAAAATAAATCTTAAGATTTTATAATATACATTTTTTGTAGTCTGATATGTGACTACAATAATTGACAAATAAAAAAGAAAAGAACAATTTGAGCTGTGGCTGACATGTTAATAGAAATTTTGTAAAGCTTTTTTAGTTTTAGGATTTCATTTTTCATTCAGGTTTTCAATATTACTTTAAGGCATTGAGAACACAGGGCATAATCGCTGCAAAATTTTCATATTAAACTTTATAAGCAAAAAGTTACGCTACAAAATTTAAACTCTCATAAGTTTTTATTTTTATTACACTTTTAATTCTAACTCTATAAGTTTTTCTTTCTTTCACTTTCGGCACAACAAGGCCGAAAAATGTTACTCATTTATGGTTACCAGGTGGGTACCTGTGAACCCAGCAATGGAAGCGGGTACCAATACTCACGCCATATCAATAGAAACCCGTTTATAAGGTAGGTAGTTTGTTTGTCGCTCATCGGTCATTTTTTGCACACGAGGGCCAATTAGACCGGGACCTACGGCTTAAAGTGGATTCCGAACCACTACAAACATCCATGCCCAAGGTGGGATTCGAACCCACGAACTGTTGAACCGAAGGCAAGAGCGCTGACCATTCGGCTACCAGCTCAGCCCGTTTATAGGGTGGGTCATATTCCACATTCATTCATCATCTTAGCAGGTTGGTTTGTTTGTCGCTCAACGGTCATTTTTTGCACACGAGGGCTAACAAGACAAGGACCTACGGCTTAAAGTGGATTTCGAACCACTACAAGTATCCATGCCCAAGGTGGGATTCGAACCCACGAACTATTGAACCGAAAGCAAGAGCGCTAACCATTCGGCTGCCAGCTAGGCCATCATCTTAGCAGAAAGCACAAGGAAAAGAGAAAGGAACATCCATATCCGAACGGGGATTCAAACCCAGAACCAACAGCTTTGGACGCTATTTACCACCCATTCACATTCACACAAGTTAAGAGCCTAACTGCAGAAGAACAACACTGACCGATGCTTGATTTGTTTGTTATTGTTTTATAATAATTTAAGTAATTATATATTATGCCTCTATAATAAAAAAAGAAAGAAATGATAAGATAAAAAAATATATTTGTTTATCTTATAACAATAAATTTATTTATACTGCAGCTACAAAAATACCTTAATTACTTGTGAACATTCTTCATATAATTTTCATTAAGAATGCTTCTTATTCATTTGAATAATCAAATCAAATAGTTGTTCTTCATTAAGTTAAGTACCTCACAATTTTGATCATAAAAATTTATTTTAGGAAGAAAAGATATAGAATTCATGGAATGGTATTTAATAATTAGGTTTTTCGTTCTTCAAAATGGAGCAAACTCTAAATTAGGTTTTCAGTAATAATTTCAAATAATGTTTATCATTTTATTGCTTTAATCGTTCATATTTCCGACTTCCTGTTTTATGAAACTATGACTTATTTTTACATGCATTATGGGAAAATGTATTCTCCGTTCTATTAGAAATAGGAGTAAGACACAGAAAGAAATAAAAATAAATTTATATAAAAACTACAAGTTAGTCAAGCGCTTCGTTCTAAAATATTAAAAAATTAATTAAGAATAAAGTTATTCAAAAATATTGCATATATTTATCAAAAGAGTTTTTAAGGAAGTTTGAACTAAATACGCGATTATTTAAATGTCTATTACAAAAGTGAATATCAAATTCTTATGTTGGTGTTATGCACGAAAATTGCACCAGATGTAATGACACATATCAAATCACTGAGTACATTAAATTAAAATTCTCAATTAAAAGGTTTGACATTAATTAATTATTAATTATATTAACGTAAATATATTTTAAGAATTTTTCACTTTTTAAATTAAAATATAGGAAATTCGCAAGTAAGCAAATGACACAAAAAACTAAGTATTAAAAATCCAAATGCTTGAAAATGAGTTGAATTTGCAGATTTAAATGTTATGGGATTGATTTAAAATTATCCATTCAAAATTATTTTAAGTATCATTTGATTAAGATGTGTCTAGAAATAGTAGTATTTGTTGGTTCTGTTGACATCTTAAACAATCAAGTTTCACTTCCAATCTTAAAGTTTTTAAAGGAGTTAAAAGATTCTAAAATTCTAGATATATATATGCATCTAAAAACAGTAATTGTTGTATCCACTGATTCTATAATATTCGGATGAATCTAAAATCGTTATTGAGTTTTATGTATCTAGACTCGCTTGGAATGATTGGATTCAGCTAAAAAAATTGAAAATGGGTTAATTAACAAAAATTGTTAGTTTTCTTTTATCTGTCTGAAACTTTATAAGAAAACAAAATGACAGTTTTTCTTACAAAAGAACAAGCAAAATATTAAAGTAACAGGTGATAATTATCACCTGTTACTTTATTATTTTACTTGTTCTCTTGTATTGTAAAATATGTTCTTGTGTAAATAAAATAAGTAACAGGTGATAATTAACATGTGTTACTTTATTATTTTGCTTATTATTAATTAACAATAACCGAAAATTTAGTAATAAGAGGATAAAAAAGTCATATTTCTCCTATAAGTTAGTACTTATTTCAGATTAAAACTGATTGTTGGATATTGGAAATAGATACGAGGGAAGAATTTTTATCATTTATACATTTATTTCAGTCAAATACATTTGTTTCAGTTGTTGTTGTCGTGTGGCAGCTAGGTTGGGAACATGAGGTGCGCTGCTCCACTTTTCCAACTGAACCATATTAGGTGTGGAGTCCGACTTCCTCCGTACACACATGCCATAGGGTCCCGTTTATAGGGTAGGCAAACATTCACAAACCATTCATACGAGGAAAGGACATTGACAGGATAGATAGAGAAAGTATATTCATGCCCAAACCGGGATTCAAACCCAAGACCTCCTTATCCGCAGTGAGACACGCTGACCACTAGACAGGTTGGGCGGCATTTTATTTCAGTAATTTAAGTAATTAAAAGTTGAGATTGATGTTATAGTTTCTAGATAATTTCAGCCAGTTACTAAATATTTATATAAAACGTATTTTAGTCTTAGTATTTAAAAATATTTGTCTAAATACGGTGGCAATAATTTATGGTATATTTTAGAAGAAGCCCACTAAAATAAAAATTTATGGAAAGACATTTGATTTTGGCAGAAATTGCCTTACCTGTCTACCATGATGCCGGCTCGGATGGCGTGGGCGACAGACCTGAACCGCAATTTATCCTCGGACTTCCTCCTAGTGGTGGACATCTGGCGAGTGAAGGTTGAAGCCAGCCACTCCCGGACCTCCGGCGGCACTGCGTCCGGCTGAACCTCAGACAGTTCATCGTCCTCGTCCAAGAGACGTCTGTAAGATTTTGAAAATATATATAAACATGCAAAAATCGTTAAATAACAAACGAGAGTAAAAATCATAAAACAATCATGAAATATATTTATAGTAAAAAATAAATCATTCCTTTTCAAAATACCATTCCTTAAAATAACAATGCTGGAACAGCTTTGTTTTTCAGCTCACTTTTCAAAAGATTATGGTACTTTTCCGTTTCGCCGGCGCAGGCGATAAAGTCGCCAAAAATGATACAACCGGCGCTAGAGGGAAATCTCCGCTGGTAACCTTTTACTGCTAAGTTTCCAAAACATGTGACGTACTTTTATTGTCAACGACTATCTTTCGACTACTTTTTTTTCCATTTCATAATTTTATGCTTATACAAATTTATATAATTTCATGAAATGTCACTATAAAAAAACGGATTTTAAAAATATATCTTAAAAAATAATAATCGTAACAAATTCACATAAAAAATATGTAAAAAAAAATAAGATTTTAAAATATGCATCACCCGATAAATTGTAATCTAATATAATAAGTAAATAAATTGAGGCTCTGGCACCCATCATTCCACGCATAGCGTGAACACGAGAAAAATTAAATAAATTTAAAAATTTTTATGTACACCATTATTTAAAATTTTTATGTGTATACTGTGAGTTGTCGCCAATTGGCGACTTAATTTTCGCTTGGCGAGATTTGCGCCGGCGAAACGGAAAAGTACCAAGATTATTTTAAGAGACTGCTTCATATAACTTTTCGTTGTTTAAATTACCTCAGCATGCGTATTGAATTTCTTGCAATGAAGCTTTCCATCAATGTCGATTTCGGCAAGAAATCACATGGAGCTATATCTGGTCTGTAAAGTGGATGAGGCGCGATTTTAACCATGAAGTGCTTCTTTCTTTCGTTATAGTTGAGATCCTGAGTACGCCACTTTATTATGATAGTCATTGATTTAAAATCTATATGACGTCAAATAACGTTTCATCAACTGATATCATATTGCGAAGGCGTTGTAAATCCGACTTGTCGACAAATTTGCTGCCTGCTATTAGGTCACATTCTTCGTGCGGCAGCAAACAAGGTGAAGTTCATCATCGAATGTCTGAAAATGCTGTCGAAGTTCATTTTGTTAATAAAATGATTTCTTATTAAAGAAGCAAAGCATTGGTTTGAGAAGCCGTTTTCCATTTATTCAAGCCATTAGCTCATGAACAATAGAACAATAAAAGCAAAATGAAAAAAATATGGGCACAGGTGCCGTATAATCCCCGATTCCAAATTCTGAGATTGGCGAGGTTTTGGTGTATTTTCTTATGTATTTGGCAACCTTGTTTTTGTTACGTCATACATATGGAGACCTATAAGAATTATGCAGAAAATTCTATTTTGGTTACCCTAGTATTTACGTCATCGCGCACGTCACGATACATCATCTTGGCAACATTTCTTTATCGCCAAATAAATTCAGAATTTGGAATCGTGGATTATACGGCACCCGTGCCCCTTTATGGTTAGTTTAAATAGGCAAGGACGATTTAAAATTTAAAAAATTTGATTAATTAATAGAATTTTAAATTAATAATTACAATATTTGTAAACAATCTTTTTACAATCTCAATACTATTGTCTTGCTTGCGCCAACAAAAAATTCTTTTAATTAATATTACTGAAATAATAAAAAAACAGATTTATCTCTCTTAAATTTTCTTTTTTAATATTGCATTTACTAAAATATTGCTGAACCAAAATGTTGACGCACAGGCGAGCATTATCATCCGAATTCCTACCAAATCATGACACTTTCAAAATGTGTTATCTCAAAATTTTCGTAATTGAAACATTCATCTGAAATTTTAAGTGAAACATAATATTTAGTTGATGGATTGCATCGTTGATCCAAGAAAGTTATCTTCACTATCTAAAATTTGGTTTGTCAAATATTTTTCAGAGGCTCAATTTTTTACATAATCGCGGACTCAGAAAAGGGATTAAAATAGCGAAGGCGAGTTTAATCTCCTGTAAGATTTCTTATGAAATTCGTCTCATTTGAAGCATTTGTTACTATCCACAGCATTGGTAAATTCTTGTATTCGTTTGCTCTTTAGTAAGATGAGGAATTCATCTGAAATTTTAACAAAAGAATCTTCTCATCTCCACCATCTTCTCATGTGAGACATATGTCGATTTTCTGATTCATTTGTTGGTTTTCTGATTGTGTGACATCTGTTGATTTCAAGATTGCTGAGACAATGTTAACATTTAGATCATTGATAACACTTTCTAGTTGCAGAGGCTTAAATACTAGTTTTGTAGATAAATGCTTTCATTGAAATCACTTTTATTTTAAAATTATACAGTCACCAATTGTTAGATATACAGTTTCCTACAATTCATTATTTTAAGTTTCATTTAATTGATTGAAATATCGATACAGAGCATTCAATCAAAAAGATTTTTCTGTTCCTTTCTTTTGATAAATAAAGCCTGATAATTTTATTCCTATTTATATCATAATTTATACATTAATTATTTTATTTTGACGTTTATAATCCACTTTTTAAAATAAATAAAGCTTGATTGATTAATAAAATGAGTAATTCATGTAAGCTTGGCGACATATCGGTTTGGATCGCAAGCGAAATGGAGCTAATTAGATAATGTGTTACATTACCTATTTAGTTCGATTTCTTTGGCGATGTAACACATTTGGGTACTTTTCCATTTCACTGGCGCAGGTGATAAAGTAGCCAAAAATGATACAACCGGCGCTAGAGTGAAAATCTCCACTGGTAACCTTTTACTGTTACATTTCTAAAACATGTGACGGCCTTTTACTGTCAACGACTTTATTTCGACTCTTTTTTTCCCATTTCATAATTTTATGCTGTGTTGCTATATATACAAATTTAATAATTTAATAAAATCTCTCTAGAAAAAAATCGGATTTAAAAGATATATATTAAAAAATAATAATTATAACAAATTCACATAAAAAATATTTAAAAAAAATAAGATTTTGAAATATGCATCACCCGATAAATTGCAATCTAATATAATAAGTAAATAAATTGAGGTTCTGGCACCCATCATTCCACGCATAGCGTGAACACGAGAACAACAATTAAATAAGTAAATTTTTTTATGTAAAACAACATTATTTAAAATTTTTTATGTGTATACTGTGTGTTGTCGCCAATTGGCGACTTAATTTTCGCTTGGCGAGATTTGCGCCGGCGAAATGGAAAAGTACCCACATTTGTTCTTAAGTAATAACCAGCATGAAAAATTTACATTACAGTTTTGAAGTACTGAAACTCTGTAAGCACATCTCTCCCCTAAATATTCTAAATAAATATCAATGCTGAGCACATTTCTTGAGTACCATTCTTAAATAAATAATAGTGAAAAAAATAATATTTTGTACCTTATTATTTAATACACAAAATCTACAATGTTCAACATATCAATGCAAAACAATAACATTCCTGATGTTATTCATTAATCTTGGGAGGATATTTAGTTATATTCCTTAATTATGGCAAAATACATGAGCGTAACAAATGAAGCAGGTATTAACGCAACGATTACGATTGTCTGTTAGGCTTTGCGAGGGAATACTTGTATTAATATCACAATAGGTGCACCCGAAATTCCTTTTTACAGGAATTTAATTATGTAATAGAGCGGAAGAGATGCGTTTTATGCATTTATTAACGTTCCTGAAACGGAATATATCCATAATGGGAATGTTTCCCGGTGAAATCCGACATTGTTGAAGCAGCTTTTGTTTCGCATGCAAAGATACGTTACGGAACGCATCTAACGATTTCATTATGCATTATTTACTGTTGGATGAAGTTTCATTTAATTGTAATTGTAAGAAGCATCCAGTCACCCAGAAAGCACTTGTTTCCGCCACAAATATTGTAACTAAATAAAACAAATTCAAACATAGTAAACAGAAACAAATAAAATTTGTTTTGTTTGTTTCTCTATTATTCTTGAAAATAAGAGGATTAAATTCTATAATAATGGGAACGAGCTGGAATTCGTTAATTTTCATATAATTTTAGTACTTCTTTGTTATACTTGAATATAAATTATTATTTTAATAAATGTTTGCACGCGATGCACGCACGCACACGCACACACACATATATATATATAAATATATTTATATATACATATACATGAATATATATATTATATATATATATATATATATACATACATATACATGAATATATATATTATATATATATATATATATATACATACATATACATGAATATATATATTATATATATATATATATATATACATACATATACATGAATATATATATATATATATATATATATATATATATATATATATATATATATATACATTTGTGATAGATTTTGAATTGAATATGAGTAAAAAAATTCGTAATAAAAAATGAAATTTATAGTATGCATAGTAAGTATATTTCCATGAAGAACACATTTCATATGTGATCTTTTATCGTGCATATAATATTTCGAATCTATAAGCTTTCTTAATATGTAGCTAATTAGAACTGAAATGCTGAAACTTAACCTTATAATTTTCAAAATATAATAAAATCGATTTAAGAATTTCATAAAAGTTTTGACACAATACATGCTTTATTTTTCAAAAGAAATAAAAATAAAAACAGGCAAAAGTCAAATTTTGATAACATATTAAATTAATTGTACACATATTAGATTTCACTGTAAAATAATATACATAACTTTTACTTTCAAACAATAAAATAATTATAAAATGAAGAAATTATAATGCTCAAGTTTCCTCTAATATTAATAAATAGCACTCAATATATGAATCAATCAATGAAAGTCGTCAATATAAATGTCATATCTTTAGAAAGAGCAGAACTCGATAACTAATTTTAACTGCATTTTCTCAATAAATCTTAGTTCTTGTATGAGTACAAAAGTTAACCAACCAAAAATGATGCATGAAAGTCCTTATTAGCAGCATTTTTATATGCTTTATTTCAATTATATATATAAAAATAAAAAGCAGCAAAATATTTTTTTCTACTGCTTGTTAATGTATCACAATGGAATTTTATACAAAAATATTAATACGATAAAGAAATATTTATTTTAGAGGAATAAATAAAATTTATAAAAATATAAAAGTGAAAAATGTCTGCTGTCATGTTTTCGGTAATGGCTCCTATATTCAAAACTGAAATTTAGAAGTTGTCAATGTAAATTATACAGTACATCAAAATCCTTAAATATTAAACACATTTTGCATAATATGTACTTCATTTTTTACAATTCATATTGTAAAGATATTTTGTACAAGATACCCTGTATTCTGCTCTGGTAAACTCCACAGAAACCTATTTGCGTTTTTGAAAGCAACGGATTTCTTACATTTTATTAAATTTGTATTTTAAATTTTGTAATTATATACATTTTTTTGTATTTTATAAATATTTAGATTTTAATATTATATATATATATATATATATATATATATATATATATATATATATATATTTAAATGCTGTTTGTGGATTGGATTTTTAAAAAGAGAAAGCTTTATAAAAAATCTTGTACTTGTCACAGCATGTCCCTTTTTAGACCTTGCGCCAAAAAACGCAATCAACCAATCAGTTCTGATAACTATTAATTATAAAATTATTATAAAATTTTGGCTGGTATAACAGGTAAAATAAAATTCTGGCAATATGAAAGCTATCTGATGGGATCAGATTTACTGTACAGTCACCCTTGGCGCGTTTCTTTTTGGCGCCAAGTTTGGCAAACATTTTTACTGGAAACCAGGCGAACTAGTACTTTGGCAACCCTATCTGTCATTAATATCTCATGAATATCTTTAATATACAGGGTGATTATAAAAAAACTTTGCCAACATCTGCACTTCTAGCGTCCATTCTATTTAACCGATCAAGATGATACTTCAAATATAGTTCTTTTGAGATATGCGCTCGAGATTCTGTGAATGGCAACACAGTGGCCTTCGCGGTTACAGTTATAGTGACAGAAACTCGAAATTTTCGAATGGCAACGCCTACTTTTTACCATCGCAAAATGTTCAGCACATGCGAAAACCCTAAATAGCGTTGAAACGGTACCGATATATCCGAAAACCGACGTGTTATACACATACAAACAGTTCTTCAAGGCGCACGGAGGAATAATGCATACGACAGAGACAAGACACTGCTCAATGATGAGAACACATAGAGAAAAAATATCTTTATTAATTTCAAACATTTTCCACATGAGTGCCATCACAGGCAATTACGCATTGCATGCGGGAGACGGTGGACAATGTCGCTGCACGCAACATGGCACGAGGGATGTTTCCAATCTCACGCCGTATAGAATCCTTTAAGTCCGACAATGTTTGAGGATTGCACAGATAAACTCTGGATTTGAGATAGCCTCAAAACCAGAAATCCATAGGCGTCAGATCAGGGGATCGCGCAGGCCACGGAAAAGGATAATAGCGTGAGATGATGCGATCACCAAAATGCTGATCCAGGAGCCTTTTAACTGACCTCGCTATATGTGGAGGTGCGCCATCTTGCATCCAAACAATGTCATTGAGTGCATTCAGCCGACGCAACTCCGGTAAGACATAATTTTTCAGCATGGCTGCATACCGAGGGCCCGTTACAGAACAAGTTGTAGGGCTAGTCGGGGTCGTTTCCTCAAAGAAGAACGGGCCCAGAACAAATGTAGCTGTAATGCCGCACCACGCAGTCACTTTGGCGTCAAATAATGGTACTGGCGCCACAGCATGAGGATTCGTCTCTCCCCAGTGCACACAATTCTTTGTGTTAATGCTGCCATTTAAGGTGAAATGCGCCTCGTCCGTCCATAGTATGCGAAGTGGCCAGTCGTTATCCGCATCATATCGTAACAAAAATGCATTTGCGAAGTCCAGACGTTGTTGTGGGTCACCCGGCTCCAACATCTGGACGCGCTGGAACCGATAGGGAAACATGTGAAGTACCGAGCGCAAGAGCTTGCGGACCGTTGAGTTCGGAATATCCAACACGCGCGCTATGCCTCTTGCGGTTTCTGTGTGTCCTGCAGTCACTGTATGGTGCACTTCCATGACAACGTCCTCAGAAACATTTGGTCGTTCGGAGCGCTGTTTTTCACAGGTGCAGCCTGTATCTTCGAATTTCCGCACTAAGTCACGCAGAGCTTGCAGAGTACATGGGCCGCGTCGTTGTCGATGATTGCGGCGATACACACGCAAGGCTTCCGCAGATTTCATCCCATTTTGGTAATAGAGTTTGATCAATTCACCGCGAACTTTCATAGGAAGACTCATATCGTCGGCATGTGCGAGTTCCCGAATGACGACTTCGCATACCCGCTTGGTATTTTATAGGTTTCCTACGCTGAATATCTGGCGACCGGCGTTCTGTGATTGGTTTCTTGACTCTGTCACATGCAAATTTATTGCGTGCGCCCAGATCGTGTTTTATTGGCCGGTTTTCAGAACTCTTTTTTGTGTTTGCAGAACACGTCCGTTTTTAGACATATCGGTACCGTTTCAACGCTATTTAGGGTTTTCGCATGTGCTGAACATTTTGCAATGGTAAAAAGTAGACGTTGCCATTCGAAAATTTCGAGTTTCTGTTACTATAACTGTAACCGCGAGGGCCACTGTGTTGCCATTCACAGAATCTCGAGCGCATATCTCAAAAGAACTATATTTGAAATATCATCTTGATCGGTTAAATAGAATGGACGCTAGAAGTGCAGATGTTGGCAAAGTTTTTTTATAATCACCCTGTATATGAATTAATACCGGTTTAAATTCATTAATATAGAATTTAATCAAAACATTTTATGGATAATTTAGCATATCAACTTTGTTATTTTACCATTGATGTTTAAAATCTATAAATCTGCGTTTTTTGTTAATTTTGTAAAATTAGTTGAGCATATTGTTAGATGCCAACAATGTATGAAATATTTGTCGCTATTTCAGCCTATTTCCTCCATCCATTTTTCCCGATCGGAAATTCGTCATACGGCCACCCTTGGCGACTTTTTGAAAATTTCGCCAAGGGTGACCGTACGGTAAATTTTTACCATCTGCTGTTAAATGTCTAATATGAATGAAGCTTTAATTCGAAGGTACTTGTAAGGACTGTTATAGTAGTCCGAGAAATGCTTACTTCGTCTCATCCATATAGATGGTCTCCAGTACAGAAACTGCATATCCAACAGTTTGTTGCAGAACGTCCATCGGCACTTCTCCGTGGTTCAGGTGGTTTGACAGCTCTCGTAACCTGGAAGAAACACGCAATCACTATCTTCAGCAGAATGAGGCAACAATAGATAACAATAAAGTTTTTACATAGGGAGCACCCCCATTCAGAACCTTTCTATAATTGGCATAAAGTCAATTACTAACAAACTGGTGTGGCTTTCATGATTTCGTGAAGTGCACTTTCAATGGTTACCTACCCACGTTGATATAAATGGTGATGAGACAGCGGATATTCTGGCTAAAGTGGGTGCTGGTGGCCTGTTCTCAAGAGCTAAAAAAGCCATTAATGCTTCTTGGACTATCCCATCTGTTCACCAGTGGTACCAGGGAAGTACCCTGAAGGCGCAATATCACTTAAGTGTTGCAGGAGAGACCAAATGGCCATCACTAAGCTTATCAGTGCGCACTTGAGATCTGTGTCCAATTCTTATGGAAAAAAATGGTTTTCCCAACTTATCCTGACCATTAAGCCCTCCTGACTATATTCTGGATTGTGTCTGGGGCTTTCCAAAATTGATCTTTTCAGAAGTCCAATTTTAGTGTTAGATTTTCTTAGGGTGACAAATTTCATAGTCCTGATTTAGCGTTGCTAAACACCGGACATATGCTACAACAATGATAACAATGTGTTGAAAAGCAAAAAAATGCATTTTACCCAAGCTTCACGGTTTCTATTAAATAGTGTATCTGGAGTATTAGAGATCATTCTATTTTCAAATATGTTTAAGATGAGGCAATTGACGAGTCATTGATGCCAATAAAAACAATTCTGTAAACCTCACATGCATTCATATTATTGAAGCTATTGAAAGTTATATTTAATGAATAATTAGCAAAATTTCCTTCTAATGCGACACTTACCGATAAAGAAAAACCCTTAGTCTATTTGATTGTCGAATTCTTCTTTTGATTCAGAGTTGATAATTATTGCAGGGAAAACTTGTAACAACGTGATGCTTTCTGGCTGACTAAAGACAAAGACTTCTTTCATTTCAAAATTTTGAATATTAATTTCATTTATAATTAGTGAAACGTATAATTTTATTAAATTAAATAAATTTAATTAATTTAAAAAGTTATTTATAATTAATTTACAGCACAATTAAAATTTGCTTATATCATTGCAAAGTTGCTTATATCTTGATAAAAATTTGCTTGTTTCATGAAAATCAGAGTGTGGTTCTCTTTCTCTTTTTAAAATGATCATGATAATCTCAGGATTAGAGAAAAAATATGTAAATCACAGACATTACCTTCTCTTTATACCCTCCTCAATGTAAATGTTTAATAATAAATAATAATATTAACAACTTATTTTATTATATTTTTTAATTATTATAATTTTTTTTGCCGCCCAACTTGTCTAGTGGTCAGTGTGCCTGACTATGGACAAAAAGGTCCTGGGTTCGAATCCCGGTTCGGGCATGGATGTACTTTTTCTCTCTATCTATCCTGTCTTTGTCCTTTCCTTGTATGAATGAGGTATGAATGGTTGCCTACCCTATAAACGGGTTCTTAAGGTATGTGTGTACTGAAGAAGTCGGACTCCCCACACCAAAATATGGTTCAGTTGGAAAAGTGGAGCAGCGCACCCCATATTGCCAGCT
Organism: Latrodectus hesperus; assembly: GCA_037975125.1. Classification (NCBI taxonomy): domain Eukaryota; kingdom Metazoa; phylum Arthropoda; class Arachnida; order Araneae; family Theridiidae; genus Latrodectus; species Latrodectus hesperus. Next base: position 32,224 of record JAJQOW010001352.1, on the reverse strand, counting down.
TAGCTGGCACACGACAACAACAACTACTTTTTTGATTTTTGAAAAATTAAATTATTTTATTTATTGCAGCGTATGCGTTTTTTTCAGTCCAAAATGCGGAAAAGAGGAGATTTTAATTCAGCTTTCATAATTTTGTAATTATAAAGATCTTTCAAAATTTCAACACTACATTAGCCTTGTTTTTTTAGCTGAAGTAATCTATACCTTATATCTCAATTTGTGGTACAAAATGATGTTTTTATACAAAGCTGAATAAATAAATATTGTTTAAGAAAATATATCATTATTTTTTTAAATAGCAATTTTTAACCGTCAGTTAGGTTTGATACCATGGTTTACAGATATTAAGCCAGCTAATGTTAGCAGGTTTTGACATCGCTTTGGGGACTGCCAAACGGTTTGGTTTGTTTGTTTGTCGCCCAACGGTCATTTTTTGCACACGAGGGCTAATTAGACCGGGACCTACGGTTTAAAGTGGATTCCGAACCACTAAAAACATCCCCATACCCAAGATGGGATTCGAACCCACGAACTGTTGAACCGAAGGCAAGAGCGCTAACCCTTCGGCTACCAGCTCGGCTGTCAGAAAAAGGAATCGAACCCACGCCCACATACGTGGACCAGAACACTCAAACTCTGCTTTCAGAGACTGCCTAACGGTTTAATAGTGTTTTAAATCATTTTAACGTTCACCAAGTAACTGTTTTTACAGACGACTTACATAGGGAATGTTCACGTGTTAAAAGCGGGAAAACTCTAACTTTCAACACGTGAACACTCCCTATGGGAGGAGGGGAACGAAAAGTCAGCTGAGCGCAAGCTTCCAGTTAGAACTTTCGACGATAAAACGCCCCCACCCGACAGATATGTAGGCGTAGAAGACACACACTCGGCATTCATCTCCCGTTTTTCTGCTGGGACTGGAATTGGGCTGCAGTGGCTCAGTGGCTCGATACCACTTTCCGTTAAGATCAGTAAAATGAAGCATGATTGGCCGCGAGCAGTGATTGGGAGGGTGACCACACTCTCCCTGACTGAATTGCAGGAGTTCTGTAGGTTGGGGACAGACAGATAGACAGACAACGAGAAGAAGAGGCCCTGTTCTATTCCTATTGGCTATCAGGTTGTGCCTCTACTTCAGTCTAGGTGTGTCGGGCACCCTGCACGGAGTGCCAGGTGCCCGCTGGGAACTGTAATCTGGTTGCACGAGCCTTAATAGGCTCTCCAGAACGCACGACACATTGTTTGAGAGACGAATGCTTTACAAAGGTGGGGCTTTCAAACCTACAGTGACCTAGGCAGTAGATCACTGTATCATAGTTCGGAATACAAATTTTAAAAACAGAATTAATGGGATAGGATCTAGTGAAACAGAAAAATAATTGTTAATAGGATCTAAGAAAATTTATAAGTAAGGATGGCTGAAATATTTACATAATTTACGAACAGAAACTGATTATAGTTAAAGTAATTTATAGAAGTTTATAGGAATAAAATGCAATTAGTTCTTTACATGTCTTGAAATTTGGATATGTACTATGTACTAGTAATCTTGGAAATTGAAAAATTGGCGTTTGGTTTGTTTGTTATTTGAATGGAAGAATTTAGTTAATTTTCGAGATCTGTTGACTCTGCTTCTGAGTTATAAGATTCCTGTTGGTGTAGGTTGGGGACAAGTCGATGTTAATCTGTGACGTCAAATGTCCTTCCGCTAATGTGATGTGAAAAGGAGGTTGCCAGAGCTCAGATGTTGACCTCGTTACGTGACCGTAGATCAAAATTACGAGGCTCTTGGGGATGGGCAAATATCCCAAAGCCATTAACCTTAAAGTACAGCTTGGGACTCACCTGCAGTGCTATGTAGATATGTGACCGGGATCGAACCAGGGACCTTTCATTTTAAAGAACGGTATCCTACCACTGGGTCATGGTGAGACCACTATCTTTGCAGGCTTGGCCCTCTAGTGAGAAATAAAAATACTTTGATGAAAGATTAAAATTAACCCATTTGACGCCTTTTACAAACCGTGTTTGGGAAAAACAAAGGAAAATGCGCAAATTTGCATATTTATTCTCACGTTATTCAATAGCATTCCGAAAATGGAAAAAACTTTCTCATTTACCTTATATTATTAATGAAAAAAGCTAACATCAAATATAGCAACGACAAATAAATATGCATCTACTAATAAAATGATAAGCGCAAATACTGTATCAATTGGTGAATGTTATCTGTAGAGATTGCCTACACATAAAAAAATACATTATTGGTAATAAATATACAATAATAAAGTGCTATTGATTAGGAAGATTATTTTCTCTGACACATTACCAATAAGTAAAACATTTCTTTCAAACAAGTATCTACAAATAAAACGATATGATTCGATGCTGTACCCAGTAATAAAACATTGTATTTCTCACACATATTAGAAACATTTATCATGAACGTCCATCCTGAGGATAAAGATGTCATTTGCAGATTCAATACCGATGTGAACAAAAACACATGCTTTATTTACAGAAATTTGTTTTGTTTTGTATTATATAAGAAAATGGTTCATAGTAAATTTTTCTAAGGGTTTATCGGGACATTTATCAATATAGTTTGTAGGAGTTCATTTATATAAATTTAAAAACTGAATTTAGTCAGAGTCCCTGACTACGGATAGGCAGGTCCTGGGTTCGAATCCCAGTTTGGGCATGGATGTACTTTCTCACTCTATCTATCCTGTCTTAGCCCTTTCCTTGTATGAATGACGTGTGAATGGTTGCCTACCCTATAAACGGGTCCCTATGACATGTGTGTACTGAGGAAGTTGGACTCCAACCAAAATAGGGTTCAGTTGAAAAAATGGAGCAGCGCATCCCATATTGCCAGCCTAGCTGGCACACGAAAACAGCAACAACAAAAACTGAATTACGCAAATTTGAATTACACTTTGTGCAAACCATAATTTTTAAAATGTAGAAAGTGACAAAGTATTGCTATATTACTAGGTAAGTTTAAATGTAAAAAAAAATCATAGTATATTAGAAGCATAAAATAAGCCTATATTACCTTAGAAAAAATTTTTTTAAAATAATCTATAAATGTCTCTGAAAATATAAAATATTGCATTAAATTAACAATACATTCAACAATATCGCACATGTAAATTTTGATATAAAACTGATATTTTATTTGTTATTATTACAAATTCATTCTGGTTTATGTTAGATGTATGCAGGCCATTAAGTTAGTATCATGTATTCTATATTTGAGCCAAACTTATTTTATTAAGAAATGAATGTTTTAAGAATAACAGAGTGTATTTTCAAATACAATTTTATTCATACAGAGGGTATTAACACATTTTTAGAACAATTTTGGGACCGTTTAATTAATGTTTAAAATCTAAAGATTATTTTCGATCTGATAGCCTTTTTTCTGGACCATATGTTTGCATACGGATTTCCATGATATAAGAGCTTTTCGTAAAATTTCCAGGGGTATTGCTTTCCATTCCTCTTCCACTACTTTCCTGAGTCCATCCATCGTGGTGGGTTTGCGTTTAGAAAGAGCTCTTTTTAACAGACCCAAGGCACAATAGTCCATAGTTGAAACGTCAGGGGACTTCACAGAAATATGTTGAAAAGGTATATATGCAATACCTGTATTAGTCTTCATTTTTTCAAGGAATGCAGTGGTAGTTTTCGAAGTATGACTTGTAGCTTTGTCTTGATGAAGTTTCACTCTTTGAAAGTCATTGGGATAAAGACGTGAAATATCTTCTGTAAATATTGGACGTCAAACCTTCTCCTGATAGTATGATGAGTTAATTTAAAAATTTTTTTCCTACTCTTCTTAATTTCCCATTGTAAGAGAAACTATCTCGACAATCATAAACCCCTTACTGAAACTTTATTTACATTGACGGAACCCAGTTTGTAAATTTTTTTCTCCTCGTTTTCTGCAGTAAAAAGACCTTTATTTGTTGCAGTCATTTAGGTAAACTTCACATTTAGGTAAGCAGGACATAGATGGAGATACATTGTGACCTTGCTTCATCAAGGGTCACAATGTATTTCCATCCATCTCCTGCTAAATGGTGTCCATATAGGATTCTACAAAATCTTTTGCTTTTTGCACATGTCTTGGCAAAAGCAGGTGAAAATATCTTTTTTTAGCTTTTTTAAGATGTAAATCTTGGTTTATTATTTTATTTATTGTTGTTACAGGCGTATCTAAGGACTTTGCGATTGTGTGATTTCTGAGTTGGCGGATTTTCTCTTGTTACCAGGGATTTCACTTTAGAAACATTTGAAACAGTACGTACCTTTTTTGGATATTCGTTTGGAGTTTTATTTTGATGTAGAAATAATGATTGACGGTTTTTACCAATCCTATTAATAATGTTGCTTATTTTTCACTAAGAAATTTTAATACAATGCATTTCAAAACGTTTTTGACTTCTGGAATAAGAGTATTACTTTTCGGAAGGAGCAAAAAGATCAATGCCAAAATTGAGGGAGTAAATCCTCTGGTGCTGCCATCTATCGGAGGATTTGAAGAGCAAAAGTCGTACTTTCACCTTCATGGTGCTCTGATTAAACGAAAGACGCTCCTAATTGACTTAAATTGCATATCCAAGGCATAGCGAGCTTGGCTTGTCCAAGTATCATTAGAAACAGCAGCAACACAACCGAAAGGCTAAAATACTTCTATTTTGGAATAGAGAAAATAAAAAGTTATAATAATAAAAGGTTGTTTGATGGGAGCTTGGTATGTTCCCTCTACGTTTATTTTAGGCACAGGACAGCTAACTAGACAATATCCTACAGTTTTGAAGTGGATGCCCAATTTTTAGGAATATCCAAACTATACGTACGATTTGAACTCACGAACTTTTAAATCAAAAGACAGAGCGCTAATGATACGACTATCAACACAACGCTTATGATGACAATTCCAACTTGAGAAAGAGAGTAGTAGATAGTGTTGTTCTTCATCTGTTGGGAATGAATTGTCACCAGAACCTGATACGTCTATGGATTTGATAACTTCAAAACGTGTACTTAAATATTAGCTTAAATATAATTGAAATTATATTCATAAAATATACTACTAAAATATTCATTTCCAAGCAAAAATATTAGCTCAACTGAGAACTACGTTCAATGCTATTTAAAGAAACATAAATTTATATCCTTAATTTAAAATATGGAAATCCTCTTTAATGCAAATATTTAATTTCTGAGTGAAATTTGTGAATGTACATGTTGGCTCTCTCTCAATGAAGTTGTGGATTTATTTATATGTTATTAATGAATGTTGTGGATTTATTTATATGTTATTAATGAATGTTGTGGATTTATTTATATGTTATTAATGAATGTTAAGGTATGGATATAAATGCATTGTTTATATGTCAGGTATTTTACAGAGAACTTCAAAACATATATGAGCATAAATTAAAAAGAATAGAATGCCGAAAGAAAAATGAATATGCAGGATTTAATTTTAAGCAAATAGTGAAGTATGCTAAAATATTTCTCTCAGTACTGTATCAATTATTCATTACATTTTGAAAAATTCTTAAGAAAAATATTATTCATAAAACCAGTCTTTAATATTTATGCATTTAATCCATAAAAATACATGAATACAATAAAAATAATTTTTGTTAAACTTATAAATAAAAAAGAAATTATTCTTAAGTAATGACGATAGTTTGAAACGTATATTTTTTTCGAAATTTCGCAGCTTGATTTATTTATTGGTCAATGGTCATTCTTTGCATACAAAGGCTTATATCGAAACTTAAAAGTTTTGGTTGATTCTGAACCACTGCAGGCATCTAAGTTTGAGGTAGGAATCGAATGTACGAATCAATGGTGTGAACGCTTATTTTGCTGCCAACTTGTTGCGAAATTTTGCGGAGAAACAAATTTAAGACTGAAAAATATATCTTCTTGTGAAATATCTCGATAGTATAAGATATTGGTTTCATTTATTGACATTCATATTCTTCGCAAAAAACTTTAGAGAAAGATAATGGAAAACTTTTTAAACACTTTCAAATATTATATTTTTTAAAAATTTCTTTAAAATATGGTGACAATATGAAAATATTAGCTTTTTCGTTATGTAATTTATGAAATCAATGTAAATACTTTCCCACTGCTTTAAATAGTTTTTAACCGTCGTTTGAACTTACTAGAATTACATTTATTACTAGTATTTGACATTTAAAAGAAATTCCAGAAAACTTGGCGCATTAGTCTTTCAGAAATTTCCAGTTTCACAATCGAAAAAATGTATTCAAAAATCACAAAAATGGGAAGATAGAGCAATTATTCATAACAACTAAATTATATATTTCCAGAAATTACCTGAATTCTGATATAAAGTAAATTTCATCACACTTAAGACTTCATAGCAATTAGAAATATTTGCCTAATATTCTAAATTGAAACTTTCCTTACTTAGGAATTTCCTGTGTAAACTATACCCATACTTCACTTAGCATAAAGAAGCAAAGAAAATTCTAATTTTTTTCCTATTCTATAAAATATAAAGCCTATTCTGGAATAACCTTAGAGAAAACCTTAATAAAAAATCCATCTTTTTTTAAAAATTCTAATAAAGTTAAAATTTGCCTAAATATCATGGATAATCTGAGCTATTAATGAATTACATTATTGTTCATGCAAATTGTATTTTAAACTAATGATATTACTTCAGGCACAAAAACGCCGTCATGTGTACACAATAATTAAAGAAAAATAAAGAGAAGTGCAGGCAGAAAATACACACAGCAAAAGTAAAAAATAGAGGAAGATTTAAATGAAAAATTGTTGAAAATTCCATATTAATGTTATTCAATAGCTGCCAATGACTTGAATGTCTTGACATTTAAGGTGTTAATGAAAGATTATTATTCACACATATTCATTTTTACACAGAAGTGCATAATATTTTGTTTTTCATTAAGACATTATTTTCTGTTTCACGTTGATCATTAGAAACTAAAGAAAATTGAATACATAAGGTGATGTATAACTCTATAAATTTTTCTAAGATTATGCACGTATATATACACACACACACACACACACACACACACACACATATACACACACACACACACACACACACACACACACACACATATATATATATATATATATATATATCCTTAATCTATAGAACAATTCTTCACCAATATCAAGAAATTAATCGTAAATAAATTTTGATTACTGCATAAATAACGTATTTCAATTCAATTTTATAGTTTTAAATTAAATACATTAAGATAGAGAATTATTGTACATAATAATTACCAATTACTGAAAGACACTAGGCAATAAGAGATAAAAACGAAAAACAAAACATATATATAAATAATAAAATTATAACTTACTTGTATGAACATAAAGTTAGAAAAGCATAATCTTCATAAACCATTTTATTAACATTCTATTTAAGGTAATTTAATTCCTCTTTTTTTGCATTTCAAATGTAAATAATACAAAACTAGAAGCAAGACGATTTTCATTGAGATAGAAGTTATAAATGCAAGGAGATTTAGATTCGCAATGGATAAAATAATGCATGAATTCACAAATGGTTAATGATATGCAGTGCGCAGCTGTTGACAATTGGCGACTTTTGGCTATTTGAGAGTAAAGAAAAAAACGCCACGTCACAAAGTAGATAGCGTTACCTTCTACTGAGCAGATTGACGTCATTGTCTTCTTTTCTTTTAAAATTTTATGGACTACAATAAACAGTGAGACAGGAAGTTAGAAGAAATACGATCACTTAAGCATAAATGAAAAGCAATTTATCTGGTTAAGAAGTATTGTCATTGTACCGCACAGGTTTCGAAAGTATTTCCTTACAGGTGCCCATTTTTTGGCATTTATCTTATTTATGTGTATATCCACATTTATGTCTCTAAAATGCTACTCTTTTAGTTAAAGTGCTTAGTTTTATTAGATAGTTGGATCAATAATTTAGCACCACTTCCTTTATCGCATATTCCGTGTAAAGCAGTAAATTCAGAAATAATGTCTGAATACATAAAAGCCTTTAAATTGTACAGTGGGCAATTTAAAAGCTTAAAGTTGTTATGATGCATTTTGGAGAATTTGGAGAGTTATTGCTGTTTTGGAGGATACTTACATTGAAAATAAGTTTGCGGGTGTTTCAAAGGAGGAACAGTGGAAAACCTTCAAGCACCCATGCCAAAAAAAAGCAACCGAATTTCAAAATTAATCTCTTGTTTTCAACAATAACGAGGATGGAATGTTTTCATTTTAAGTTCTTTTTTTTTGTTTTTCTGCATCGATATTATTTCTGCATGCTTTCATTTAGCCACTCCTCATATCCTGTGATAAGATTAAGAATAATTTTTCTTTATTTATTGAATGGTAAAAATGAGTTATTAGAGAATAGATCGTAGGAAAAGTATTTATTGATTTTACGATATTTTCCAAGATTTTCCTTTTGGAATTCCAGGCGATTCTAAATAGTTTTCACAAATTAAGTGGAATAATAATATGTAGATGACAAACCCATGGTAAGCTAGAAAAATGACTGTAGATGAAATTTGTGTGACTTGCATGTGTATTCATCGATATTATTTATTTTATACTTTGAGTTAATCTGGATTTGATTCAATCTAAATTTAAATGAGAGGTTCTATTCTTGCGCCTATGAAGATTGACCCAGCCTTTCATACCTACAGTGAGTAGATAAACTGAGTACCAAGCATGCTTGGGAACTAAGCAATGGGGATTTCGCGTTAAGCTGACCACCTAACCGGGACATATGCTTCGTACTTAGGGCCTCTCGGTCAGGAAAACAGGTAAGCACTGTAGGCTTTGGCCCGCATGAACTGTCATGCCACAAAGTTTAGTTTTTTTAGATTTAAATGAATCTATGTAACTGTAATTGACTCTAGATTTTAATAAATCTAAATCCAATTAATATCCAGATTTAATTAAATATAGATTGATCTGTCATCAGAACTGATTCATTTCTATTTAGATTGATTTAATCTAGATTTAAATTAATCTAGATAAATCTGCCATCTGAATTGGTTTATTTTGATTCTTTAAAATCTAGAGCAATTTTTTCAGATGTCACTAATCGCCATTATTCTCTTAGTGTAAACTATATTCACAATAGATATACTGGCAGGCTATTATAAATTAGTTGTTCTAGACATCTGTGAAAAAATACATTTTAAAGATTGAGTTTAGAATCTAAATTTAACTATGTCGTTGAGAGAGAAAAGTTTTACCAAGCACCTAGCACTTTTTATTAGGGTAACAATAGAATTTTAAGCTAAAACACGCTGTGCCAATACTTTAACAAAGAGATAATTAATGAATTTGTCGATTGAATATGCCATGAAACAATTGATGACAGTGAGAATAGAGTATGACCTTACTTAGCATGTTTATCGTAGTTAAATTGTTGTTGTTGTCTTATGCCAGCTAGGCTGACAATATGGGGTGCGCTGCTGTACTTCTCTAACTGAACCATAATTTGGTGTGGAGTCCGATTTCCTCAGTACACACATGCCATAGGGACCCGTTTATAGGGTTGGCAACCATTAACAACCCATCCATACAAGGAAAGGACTAACATAGGAGAGAGAAAGGGTACATCCATAACCGAGTCCTGATACGAACCCAGGACATTTGTATCTGCAGTCAGGCACGAATACCCCTAGACAGGGTGGGCGGCATCACAGTTAAGTACTTCTGATATATTTCTGCTACAACATCATACAACAGATTTGTAAATTTGACTCTTGAAAATATTATTTATAAATATCTCATCAGAGTAGTAAGTAGCTACATTTTATAATAATTTACCTTTCAGCGGCTTTGTCGCAAGCTTCCAGGGTGTCCACTGGTGGCAAGTCTTCTTCCCCCTCACCGGCCCCGTTGGTGGGGGACCTCTGAGAGGAATCCTTCATCTTACGCACCAGAACTGCACCACCTGCAAACGATATGAGAATTACATGCTTCAGAAAATTAAGTACATAGTAATATCAGAGAGCAGTAATTTAATAATTCTTTACATTGTGTATATCAGTAAATGTGAAGTAAAAAATACGATTTTAATTATGATATTTCAATTAATAATGTTGATATTTTTTCATTTGTCTGTATTTTTATCAAAACAAAAAAGATAGGCAGAAAATTGGAAGCTTTTGTGGAATATTTTATGACCTACATTTCTATAAGACTTTTTTATAGACAATGGACACTATTCAGGTATCTCAAAGAACTGTAACTGTAATTGTAAGTGTAAATCAGAAAAATAAAACAAAAAAGTAATTCATCTGCTGCATTACAATAGCAGGCGGGAGTGAATCCATAACTTTTCATTCTGAACAATGTCTTACCATCTTCTTATCTTTATTCAAGATACCATATACCCTCTTTCTTATTCAAGATGTCTCAAACGGTTCACTTACATACTGTATGCGAATGACCAGTACTAGATGTTCACAGCCACTGGTAGAAAAGAGATAATTGATACTGGCAGTTAAGAGTAAATTCCAAGCTGTTACAACTACCTCATTCTACCAGAGATAGTTGAAAACTCAGATTATTGAACTGAAGGTCAGAGCATCAGCCATTCAGCCTCCAGCTTAAATGTTTTTTTTAAATCCTAAAATGATTGCTTCCTTCGTTCTAATTATCTAGTTGAGATCATGATTAGTACAATTCTCATTGGCTTAAAATATCCATGACGTCAGAGTCTACGTCACAGTATTGTGACGGCGTCGTCAATCCGACTTCTCGGCGAGTTTGCTTCCTGTCTTCAAATCGCTTTCTTCGAAAGGCAGCAAACAAGGTGAAGTTCACCATCCAATGTCTGAGTATAGTGAGTGATTTTTTTTCAACGGTGGGCACACTTGGGTGACTAACCCTATGCCACAACAAGGCCAGAGACTGCTACTCATTTGTCATTACCCAGCGGGCACCTGTGAACCAAGTCACGGAGGCGAGTAGCGTTACCCGCGCCATACCACCACAAGCCCGTTTATAGGGTGGGCCATATTCATACAACATCACAGAAGAAAGGACAGAGAAACAGAGAAGGAAAGAAACATCCACGCCCGAGGCGGGATTAGAACCCGGGAGCCACAGTTCAGGAGTCAGGAACGCTAACCACTCAGCCATCGGTCGGCTCATTAGTGATATGAAAAAATCCATTTATGATTTTTACTAGTAATAAATTTTTTTTTTGCCTGGATCTCCGGCTCACCAACATGTCTTGTGCCAATTCACGTTCTCTTGAAATCTCTCTGTTAAAGCTTCTCTAATCCTCTTTAAAATCACCAATCCCGTCTTCATAAATAAAAATTTAATTGTCGACGCTCATTTTTTCTATAAAACTATTTCTTATATAAAGACCAAAACATCGGTTTCAGATGACGTTTTTCATTGATTCAAGCCATTAACAATTTGATAATGGAACAGAAGAAAAAGCAAAATTTAAAAAAACAAAAAAACATCCTCTGTATGGTTAGGTTAAATCGGCATAGAGAGGTAAGAGTCAAAAACATAAATTATTGAACAAATGTTCAGAGCGATAAATATTCGGCTTTTAAAGTGACTCATTTTTCCATTCAGCAGATTTTGTTTTTATATAAATCCTTGGTTCTTCTTCTTCTTCTTAGAATTGGGTTTGTATGTCATTGGGCACCTCTGCTTTTATCAGCATTTTGTACCATTAACTGCAAACCCAATGTTTCCTAGTTCCAGTTGCTCGGGTCACCCATTTTATTAATAAAGTCCGATAACCCTTTTATGGAGTCTAGGTGTAACTCTCTAGTATGGATGATGCCTAATAAGGTTAATCTAGGGAGGGCAAGAGCCTCGCATTCATAAATGATATGCTCTGCCGTTTCCTCTTTCGTATGACATTTCCAGCAGATAGGGTCTTGCTGAAACAGTCCCATCTGTTCAGAGAGTCAGTCATACTAGGGATAGCTTCCTGACTTTCACCAGAAGAGGGTTTGGAGGTCATTTCTACCTCAAGTGAAGGATTCATTACTGCCCCTTTACAAGATTGCCTCTGAGTTCCCTTGTCTTTTTCAGCAAGGTCTACTTCAGAGGCATCACCGGCAGATGCAGAAAGGCTTGTTATTTCTTGTGTCTTTTCAGCCACAAGATAACAATTTATAGGCTCAGGTAATATAAGTCCACTCAGCATTGCCTGAGATACTGGGCAAGGCAAATTACTCTAGAAGTTTGCCAGGCAACTAGAGGCTCCGTTAAGACACCAATACCGCGGTGCCAATTAGCCCTAGGCACGGATCGCATAACACCAGGGTTTACGGGAGCTGGTTCGCGGCCTCTGATTCTATATTCAAGGCTATCCTGTCATTCCTACAGGACGTTCGGTGATCCACCACCTACCGACGCGCCTGGTAGCTGTTCAGGCCCCAGGAAATCCTTGGTTAAAAAGATGTTTTTCAATGGCGTCTCACAAAATTACACTCGGAGTTTATAGCAAAATGTCCCGAAAATAGCTCATGTTGATATTTAGATTGATTATTAGAAACATATTTAATAATGGGATGCGTATGGTAAGCTTTTCGTCAGAGTGAATTTAGCGAAATGTTTTTTCGAACATTACTCAAATGTATGAAAGCAAAGATACTATCGATTTTGTGTAAACAGACTCAGTTTAAACAGTTGCAAAAGATTAACAAAAGCTTAGCGAATCCTATTTAGTTTTTCAATAGTGTAAATTATAATGCTTAAAAGTAGATATTTTGAAGAAACATACATTTTTATTTTATATATTGTACACACACACACGTGTGCCAGCTTAGGCTGTCAATATGGGGTGCGCTGCTCCACTTTTCCAACTGAACCATATTTGGTGTGGAGTCCAACTTTTTCAGTACACACATGCCATAGGGACCCGTTTATAGGGTAGGCAACCATTCACACCTCATTCATACAAGGAAAGGACAAAGACATGATAGATAGAGAGAGAAAGTACATCCATGCCCGAACCGGGATTCGAACCCAGGACCTCCTTATTGCGGATAAGCATGCTAACCACTGGCATGCTGACCACTAGACAAGTTGGGTAGCTTAAAATATTTAATAATAAGGATTACTTTTAAAATTTTTGTTCAAAAATGTGTGAGTTTTTTTTTTGACACAATTTTTTATTGAAAAATATTAAACATATTTTTCACTATAAATGCATTTTACTATATTAAAATTATTTCATTTACTTAAAAAGTCTCATTTTTTTCAATGTAATTTAAAAAAGTTTTCGAATTCTTGAAAACAAGCTTTTAATTATGCTCTTAAATATTTACAAACTTTTTTTACTCCTCATTATTTACTGAGGAGAAATTAAAAGCAGAATATTTTTTGATAAAGAACCTTTTATTTAAATAGAGTTTTGGGAAAACTAATTAGACTTAGAGAGCAGCGACCCGATGTATGCAAATAAGTGTCATTTCAGCCAATATTTAAAAAGTGCAACCCTCATAACTAATTAGATCACTTTTGGGTAAATGTTATTTTCAATGCAAAATAAACATTAGAGTGATACTGTACGTTAATTATTTTTATTTTACAAAATTTCATATTTTCCAGCAAGTTCTTGAGAGAGAAACCTAATTATATCTTATTCTAAAATCAAAATTATTTTTAAAAGATACTATAGTAAAAAAAGAACATTTATGATACGTTCATGCATTTACTACTTTTCTTTAGGCCTTTAATTTTATACAATAAAGAATAAGGATACACTTATTTTAATTATGTATATTTACTTAATTTAATTGTATACTTATTTTGTTTACTATAATATAGCAGTTTTTATTTTGATTTGCAAAAGCACCAGGGCTTCTTTTAACATCACATTATTTTTATCTATTGTACTATAATTGTAAAAATTTATTCACATTAAATAACAAAACATTTATTGAAAACATTTTCAATTTATATAGTAATGCGTTTTTCTACTTTATTGATATTTTGCTGTCATGAGTTTATTTTGTTTAATTCACGTATTAAAATCAATATTACGAAAAAAGATATTTGACATTTCTTATATTTTATTATAAATAATATTATGTGGTTTTTTTATTTCATCACACAGATGAAAACCTAAAAGAATTTTGCAGGAAGTTCTATTTTGGCAACCCTAGTATTTACGTCATCGCGCACGTCACAATACGTAATCCTGGTAACATTTTTTATCGCCAAAATAATTCAGAATTTGGAATCCTGGATTATACGGCATCTGTGCCAAGTTTGAATGCCGATAAGTCCACGAATGCTTGTCACAAGTCTATTTTATTGGTCAGTGAATTCCACTACCCTAATTTTTTTATACTAATGCCTATATAGCAGTATGTTAGATCATAGCACTATATCCAAAAGCTTGAAATATAAGTTACTGCATCAGGTCGCCGAAAAAGTCTACTTTAAAGTCGTATCGAATGAGTCATAAGATATTTGGGCATTTCCATTTGTCTTCGCTATTATACGACATACGATAGATGAAAGCACAAGTTTAACTAGTTCTACAACAGCGGGTATTCTTATTCCCAACAATAGGTTTTTATATTACGTGATGCACTCATCTGCATATAAATTCTAGGTGTAATCAATAACCTAGCAAAAATGGCAAGATTTTTATGAGTCACCTTGTGCAAATAACGTACATCTAAAGTGTTTTTAAATTTTACAATGTGCTTATAAGTCTATAGACAGATTCGTTTTTAATCCCTGTTTCTTTAAATGATCCAAAAAGCATATATAAAAGATTATTACACGTTCCCTATCTTCGTTGTAGAAATACTTTGATATGCATTAAAACGATCGTTTCATTGAATCATTTTTTTAGGAAATTTTATTACTATGGATGGCTTTTGTTTTGTCTTGCATCGATTTATAACATTGACATCGAAGATATCAATTTGAATTTCAGACGAAATAGTGTTTCTGATGGAGCCCATGACTTCATTTATTACCTAAAAGAAATCATTAAAAAATGGTGGTGGGTGGGACTAATCCCCATCTGGTCTAGTGGAACTAGACCAGACCCATGAGATCATAGACAGCCAAAATGTCCAAAAGCAGATGTGGACTTTTCACAGCCTCCTCACGAGAAAATCCCAAGCACTTCAAAGATGTGTTGCGGGAAAAATGGAGCATTGTCGCACTTGGGGCATGATGGGAATTTTCTTTCTCCGTCCTCAAAGATCATACACTTCAAGTGGCCAGTAGAAAGTCGAGACAGTGTCGTCTGATGTACTCTGGAACCCTTAAATGTTGTGGCGGCTCCAGGATGTCTTTGGAAGTACCAAGGGTGAGCAGGAGGGTCAGCCCAGGTTTTAGAAGTAAGTTGTTAAGCAATAGAAGAGATCTCTGATGGTGTTATTAAAAATACATCAAAGAATGATAACTAGGCATCATTATTTATTTTCAAAAAAAAAACATTGCATGTAAGAGCATCTTGATATTCATTTTATCCAAATGTACCTGAATATTTTTAATATATCTTTATCTGAATGAGTACTTCTGATTTATTTATTATAATTTATAAGAGAATAATATTTTATTAAATAAAGGATCTAAATATTGTAAAAGTGCTAAATTCCCATTTTCTATATGATTGCTTAAAAAAGGGGCATTTTTAAGCCACCCCCGCAAAAAAAAGAAAAAAAAAAACTGAAAAAAGCTTAAAAGTGAGCATACATTTATACTGCACTATAAAGCACTAGGTTCCTTTTATAATTCACACATAAAAGTAAATATTTTATATTTTGAAAAGATTTTAGATAAAAAATTCACACGAAACACATAAAACAGGGTTCGCGTTTAACATGTTCTTCTAATCTCCGGCTATAAAGATTTTTTTCCTTTCAGTACAAAGGATGGAAGTGATAGCAGCTTTATATATAACGGTGTAACTAGTGTACAAGCTATCGTGAACCCGAAATTGGCTGGGTGTTCGCACAATTCAGAAGTAAGGTTAAGAAGACCACCTGACGTGGACGGCCACCCCCAGAGGAATTACTACACATGTAGGACATTGCGACTAGCTGTCATTTGTGAACATGATGATTGGTTGGGTCGGGATTCAAACTCACTGTCTTCTGATAAAGAGGACGATCTCCTAACCAACTAGGCTACTGCGGCTCTACACGCATTTAATAATAAAACTGTCCGAAAAACCGAACTTGTAGCTAAGCAGTCAACATTTGGTTTTCGTTTTAGCAATTCATGGGTTCGAATACTGAGTTGCTTATAATCCTGTTTAAACTGTAAATCTTGATCAAATTAGCCTGAATGCATAATAAGTGACCGCAAAGCTAAGAAAACATATCAAAGCATTTGTAGAACTGGCAGCTGAAATACTAACACTTTGACCTGTAATTCAAATGTTCGTGTGTACGATACCGAACTTAGCCAGGTATATTTGAAGTAAACCTGAATCTGACTTAAATTATAGGTCTTATTTGAATTAACCTTTGTGAGCAAAATAGTGACAACAGAGACAAACAGACATGAAATCCAAACCGATAAAAAATCACTTTTGAAAGAAATAAAATTTTTTTAATCTAATGTAGATGTCTTCACTATTGACAAAAAAAGGAATATATACACGTGCGGAGGAGGTCATTTAAAATACAATAAGGGCATAAAACTATTTAGAAATCTTCTCTAAGAGTTTGAATATAATAATTTAAAATTAAGGTTCGGAATAAGAAAATCGAAAACAGTTTCAGGAGTTAAATTGCAATGAAAGATTTTTAGATAGCAACAACTCGTCTATACAAAAGTCTTTTGAAAATAACTCGATTTATTACCTAACTTTCGTTTCAGATTGTTTCTGCTGACACAAAAAGAATGCCAAAAGAATGATACGCTCAAAATTCAATTTCGTATTTACGAGTAAGATAAATATTTCTAAAAGAAATCTTGTTCTACAAAAAGAGGAGTTAACTGAAACTATTCTATGATAGAACATTAACTTAAAGTAATAAATTGCATTCTCTTCTTTAAGACTCCCAAAATAGCACGCAACAATCTGCAAACTATATCCAGCTAAATTCGCCAAAGACATCGCCAAATTTATTTGCTGCTTCCATTTTCAAAAGCTGCGAGGTGCGAACGATTTCATTCTGTGCATCATTTCATACTATGTAGCAAACATTCATCTTAAATCTCAAAAGGAACGAAATGGAATGTGTACCACCTGGAAACTGATACTGGAGACGCACAAAGAAAGTTTCAAGTGATTTTATTTTTTGAAAAAAAAGGGAAAAAGAGTATTCCTTTCCTCGCTTATTTTTCAACAAATCACGCGAAGTATGCGTAAGACTAAGAGGATGATGAAATGTTTTTAAAAGTATCCTCGTCCCCAGGAACTTCCATTAATCTCAGAGAGAAATGAATTATGGGATGTCACGGAAAGCAGAGATTTTTTCCTTTTCTTGAAGTGAACTCTCAAGGAAAATGGAAGAGAGATTTTAAAATAAGAAGCTAAAAAGTATTCTGAATAACTAAAATTTGAAAAAAATGATACGAGATATTGGACATTTTGCAAGGTATTACAAAATTCGATATACTACATTTTATTTAGGATATTATAAAAGATATCTTTTGAAAGATATCTTTTATAATATCTTTCAAAAGAAAAAATTGCATATAATAAATAACTTAAAACATAATGTATATAAAATAGTAATAAATGTTTTAAATTTTGGGACTACAGGAGTTATTGCTGTCTTTTATTTGTAACATCAGTTTTACAAAAAACAAAAATAATCAGCATTTATTGGCATAAAAAAGTACATAGAAATATATTTTATATATAATATAAAAATTGTCGGATTTGTGTGATTTCCTTGAAGCCAAAGTCATCAACAAGACATCACAATAACATATTACCGATGTATTTCGACTCAGTTGTTTGCGAAATAGAGCAATTGTTTTTGTTGTAAAGCAAAGTAATCCTGCGTTCCACATTCGCCCATATAAAAATGATATTTCAATATTTTTTCTAACCACCTTATTTGATTATCTTATTGGGTTTTAGTTCCAAACATTTTAAAATAAAATGAAATTTCCTTCAAGCTAATTTATGTAACAATATATAAGAATTTAAAAATTGTGTTTCAACTTTAACTCTTTTAAGAGGAAATACCGTTTTTAAAATATTAAAATGAATTATAACAGAGCTAAAAAATGAATCTTTAAATCTATTTACACGTGAATTATCCTACAAGCCACTATTTTTTTATTAGATATAGATCATTATTTTACAATTTATATATAAATCAATAGTTATTTAACGATGTCTATTGAACAATAATCTATTTCTGAGAAAAGTGTGAGCGTAAATATATATATTGATAAATTCTGAACAAATGAACTATATAAAGTGAATTTTGATTTTCCATTCAGATATGCTTGGATTATTTATGTATTAAAATTCTTATTGCATTAAGCTTCTTTTTACATTAATTCTTATTAATTTAACTTTTATTTTCACAAGTATAAACATTTTTTATAAACATGAGCGTTGGTTATGAGATTTGGGTATACCTAAAGCAGATGAGCTGCTTTAATTTATATTTTTATTCTGGCTTACTAAATGTACTTCCTGTATATGAATTCTTATGGCTCTGCTTTAGTTGTTGTTGCTTATCCCCAACTGGCGTGACAGTACCACACCAGCACCATGAATCCAAAAATAGTCAGTCTCTCAAGTACCACCACCGGTCCCATGTCCCCTCTCTCACACCCAATGGACTGAAAAATATGAGATGGAGAAGCCTGAACCACTCGACATTTGGGACAGAGAAGGTAGACCTTGGTACCAGAGACGTGCCTCTGAGCCAGCAGGTGGCCACTTCGTAGTCTTGTCAGAGGCGTTTGGCTGCATCTCTTGCGTTTACCCATTAGTGCGGACCCAGGATGTTTGCATGTGCACCATTCGTGGGTAGGAATGGTATCCCTAAAAGTAGCATTGATAGCCATCCTAACTCTATAGGTCAGCTCTGAGGACGACAAGCAGTCTCAAAGGATGATATTCTAGGCTTCCATCCTTGGCTAACTGATCCGCATCTTCGTTCCCTTACACATTAACATGAGATGACACCCACTGGAAGAATATGGTACTAGCTTTCAAATTAGTAAGATGTTGTACTATTTTAATTGTTGTCATGTCACCACTGGGCCAGATGTTGTATGGAGCTTCGGTTATCACTGAGGATCCAGATATCACAGAGACTATAATATATATATATATATATATATATATACAGGATCTTTTTTAAAGTGACAGTGTTTGGAGCGCCCTGTAGCGCAATCTAATAGCCTAAATGGCACCAAACTTGGTATTTAAACTAATCAAAACACGGAAAAAAAAATTCCGTGAAAAAAAATAGTTCCAAAAATTACCGCTAGGGCATTTTGTGGCGCTTTACAATATATAAATTGTAAAAAAAGAAAAATACTAACATATACAATCGTACAGTTAAATTATTAATGTTTATTTACTACATTAACTTTCCCGATGAGGAATTAGACAACATTCAAAGTAAGCACTATTCTCAGAAATAACACCGTGCATTCTGTGGACAACGTTCTCCACAGTCGTACATAACATATCACGTGGAGAATTCAACACTGTCTTTGTTATGCTGTCCTTTAGAATAGACAAATTCGATACTCCACCAACATAAACTCACGTTCCGGTAACGTGAGAGGCATGGCCACTGCAGCCCGTTTACTTCAGCTGAGATTATTTGTCGGAGCTGTCTGCTACTTGCTCTTATAGCCCTTATTACTGGCACTGTCATTGCACAACATATACATTTTTCCTTTCATTACCGTGTTTTATGCTAATTCTTATTATTGTAAACTACAGCAGCGCCATAAAATGCTCTAGCGGTGACTTTAGGAACAAAATTTTATTTTTACGGAATCTTTTTTCCCATGCCTTGATTAGTCTAAATACCAATTTTGGTGTCATTTCGGCTATTAGATTGCGCTACAGGACGCTCCAAACACTGTCACTTTAAAAAATATCACCCTGTATATTATGCTTTAGTAATTTATTTCACGAGCCCTTGGCGTCCTTTCAATAACTTTGTGCTCCGGTTGCATCTAACGAATAAATCATATAAATTTACATTTTTCTTTCTGAATATCTTGAGGTGAACTTTTTGATATTTTGCCACGTTTTGCTCGTTTTTATTTCCATGGAGGTGGCATTTTCCCTGCATTTACGAGCATTCATATATGTGAGCTCTGGAGGCATTTAACACAAGTGAAGGGAATTAATTTACAATCACATATACAAACATATATTTATTCTATCTTTCTAAGACAAAGCAGGATTTGAATTCTTATTGCCCTATTTCAATTTTTAAGTTTCCTTCCGCATTTATGGGCACTGATGACAAGCGAATGAGTCACTCAAATTTAGATTTCTTTCATTTAGAATTCCCGAATCAAGCCTTATATTTGAAGTACTATTCAGCTTTATTATTTTATGGGAGTTAGGCGTTACTTCTACAACTATGAGTATTGTTAATATTTAACAAATAAGTCACAAAGTTTTATATTTTTAATTCGGAATTTCCATGGAATTTCTTCTATTTCACACCTTCTGTTTCTTTTTTGTATTTTTATTAAAATTGGGATAAGTTTTTATTATTATTTCATATTATGTATTAACAAAGTTATATCTTTTAATAAATGCAAAATTGCAAAAAATCTAAAAAAATTACTTAAAGTTCATGTATGTAATTTATCGAACATGGGTATAATGATTCATTCAATATAGTTTATCGAAAATAGGAACTTGATAATGAAACAGACTATTATGAAGAAAATAAAGTAGATAATTAAATTAACAAATATGATAACGAATAAATAAATTAAAAAGAATAAAACTGTAATGAATTAGAAACACAAAAAAAATGAACCCCAGAACAGAAAGAATCATATAATGAATATAGTATAAAAGCATATTATTTATAATGAACCAAAAATGACGAATAAGAATTAATAGGTATTTGTGAATCAGAGAATTTATTGCATAAAGTTTATTAAAAATGGGAATTTGATAATAAAATAGACTAGTTTGAAGAAAGTGATAATAAAGCAAAGAACTAAGATAAAAAAAGTGATATTGAATTTAAGAATCATGTGATGAAGGAAGTTATAATGAAAAGATTATGAATTACCGAAACTAAGACAGATAAAATTTTAATGAATGAAAAAAACCAACAAAAATGAATCACACTACAGAAAAAGAGATAATTATAATGAGACAAAAATAATGATGAAGAGTCATCTTATTTTCCTAATTATGAATTAGAAAACAATGGTGAAAATGTGAAAATGAATATGAGAACTGGATTTAATAAAATGATAATGAAAAAAATGATAAGGAATCAGAGAATTATGATTAAATAAGATATAACGAATTAAGAATTGAAGTCATAATGAATCCAATTAATAAAAAACGTTTAATGTGAGTAAGAAAGCTATTATAAATTAAAGACATATGCTAAAAAATTGATGATGAATCAAACTCTCATAAAGAATTGATGAAGATAAAAATAAACAGAAAACTATTGAAAAAATGATAATCGGAATCAGAGAGCAATAATTAAGAAAATTATGAAGAATCAGAAAAGTATAACGAATGAATGCTAAGATTGTAAAAGAGTAAGAAATGTGTTCTAGTGATATTAATAAAATAATGATACCAGAAAAAATGCTCTTAAAAAACTTCCAAAACCTTAAAAGCTACAACATGCACCTCAGATGGCAAGACATTGAAACTTGGTTATTTTAGTTGACAATATTTTTACTTATATTTTGGGGCCGTGGTAGCCTAGTGGTTAGGGTATGGCCTTCCATCCGAAAGGATGAGGTTCGATTCCCAATGCCGCCAAAGATCTACTGAGTACATGCGATATACGTGCTCGTTAAATCTGTGGAATCGAAAGTCCTGTGGTCGGTCGTTGAGCAGTTACCATGGGTGCAATGGTCTGGAGAAATTTCCTCCCCCTTCAGAACAATGTCTAAATTGAGGGAGTAGATCCTCTGGTGCTGCCATCTATCGGAGGATTTGAAGAGCAAAAAGACGTACTTTCATTTTTATGGTGCTTTGATTAAACGAAAGACGCTCCTAATTGACTTAAATTCGCATAGGCATGTCGAGCTTGGCTTGTCCAAGTGTCATTAGTAACAATACAACAACTTATATTTTAAATTTAAAAATAACTAAGTAACTGCTTTTCAAACAATTTCTAAATCTGAAAATATGATTAGAAATGCAACATCCATTCATTTATATTTGAGATGAACAAGAGGATCTGCATCTTTTCCTTGAAAAAATTACACATAAACAATATATTGTTCTATGTTAATAATTATTTTTTTGCCCTGTTATGCACTTGTGACCTTCAATAACAGCGTGAAGTTGGGCGTCAACGCTCGTTTTTTTTTGTATTTTGATAATTATTTCCATTCTCTGTACCATGTATAAATAAATTTCTTCCCTGCACAATGTTGACGAATTTCTTAATTAATTGCCAGAGAAACTGAAAAAGTCAATGTCTAATATGAGAAATAGTTAGAATAAAATTATATGTAATTTTTAATGTTTAAGTATAATAAAGAACAACTTCTTTTTTATGTATTTTATTTACTAATTCTCCCTAATTCTGTAAATGTTTCGCATTTTATTATCTTTTTACTCATCTATTGATTTTCAGAGAGGAAAGCAAATGAAAACATAAGAAAATGTTCAAAAGAAGTGTTATTATACAAATATGAATAGCAGCCGTAGATAAAATTATGGAGATTTACTGTCATAATTTGAAAATTATAATGAAAATATGAATAGCTGCCGTAATAAAGAAATATAACAAAAAAAAATTTTCATTACTCTTACAATAACAAACAAAGTAGGGAGAATATCTTATATCAAGCGTACTATTTAATAAATTTATTTAGATATATAAAAAAAGGATTTACTATATTAAATTTTTTATTTAAAAATGCATCTCAGACTCCATAATAATTTAACTCGTTTTAGCATTTTTGTGATAAGTAATCCAAAAATTTAAAATACAACGCGTGTTATCTACTTAAAAATAACGATACAAGAAAAATTAATTGCACTTAAATTGTTTATTTATTTATATTATACGTATCTTTAATATTGTAAAGGTTTCAAGTTGAGAAAACAGCACAAGTTCCACCTTAACCGAGGAAGGTCACGATAATTGCTGTCAAAGAACACAGGCTTTAACCCAGCCACTGTTAAACTAGGCTGAAAAAACAGAAGGAATGCTACCTGTATTTATTTATGCATGCTTGTCAAGGTAGGTGCTTGAAAAAAACTTCCCAGGACTTCTCTATCTTGAAAACATTATATAGTTCATTACTAATAAAAGTACTTTACAGACGAGAAAATGAAAAAACTATATGAACGCTTACAGTTTACCCCAGCTGCTTAACTAAAAACTATATTGTGTCAAAATCATTTCAAAAATTGAGAATAAATAAATTTAATAATATTTACCAGCTATTATATCTATCAATATATATTATACATAGATTATATATATATATATATATATATATATATATATATATATATATATATATATACAGGGTGATCTTTTTTAAAGTAACAGTGTTTGGAGCGCCCTGTAGCGTATCTAATAGCGGAAATGACACCAAACTTGGTATTTAGACTAATCAAGATATGGGAAGAAAATTCCTTTAGTTCCAAAAGTCGCCGCTAGGGTATTTCGCTGCTTTAACTAACAATATTGAGAATTAGCATAAAAAACGGGCTTCAAAGAAAAATGCAAATGTTATGCAATGATAGTGCCAGCAACAGGGGATATAAAAGCAAGTAGTAGACAGCTCCGACAAATAATTTCAGCTGAAGTAAATGAGCTCCAGTAGCCATGCCTCCCACGTTAACGGAACGTCCGTTTATGTTGGGGGAGAATCAAATTTGTCGATTCTAAAGGAAAACATAACAAACATAAGGAAAACGAAGTCAGTGGGGGATATTCCTCGTGATATGTTACGTACGGCTGTGGAAAACGTTGTGCACAGAATGCACGGCGTTATTTCTGAGAACAATGCTCACATTGAATGTGGTCTAATTCCTCACCGGGAAGTTAATGTAGTAAATAAACATTAATAATTTAACTGCACGATTGTATGTGTTAGTATTTTCATTTTCTCACATTTTATACATTGTAAAGTGCCCTAGCGACAAATTTTGGAACTGAAATTTTTTTCACAAAATCTTTTTTCCCGTGTTTTGATTAGTCTAAATACCAAGTTTTGCGCCATTTTGGCTATTAGATCACGCTACAGGGCGCTCCAAACACTCTCACTTTAAAAAAGATCACACCCTGCATGCATGCATGCATGCATCTATCTATCTATCTATCTATCTATCTATCTATCTATCTATCTATCTATCTATCTATCTATCTATCTATCTATCTATCTATCTATCTATCTATCTATCTATCTATCTATCTATCTATCTATCTATCTATCTATCTATCTATCTATCTATCTATCTATCTATCTATCTATCTATCTATCTATCTATCTATCTATCTATCTATCTATCTATCTATCTATCTATCTATATATCTATACTATATATCTATCTATCTATCTATCTATCTATCTATCTATCTATCTATCTATACTATCTATCTATACTATCTATCTATCTATCTATCTATCTATCTATCTATATATATATATATATATATATATATATATATATATATATATATATATATATATATATATATATATATATATATATATATAGTCAAAAAAGATCTAGTTTTTAAATTTAACGGTACAACGATTTGCAAAAAGTGTCAAAAACTTTAGACAAGCCTCAAGGGACATAAAAACACAAAAAAATTATTATTTGATGACATACCAAGAGTAATTGTTGTTTTGTTTTCTGCCGGAAACATTTACTTCTGAACAGGAAAAAAGTGTGACGTGTGATCCTATATATGGAAAAGATCAAAGTATTTAAGAAATTTTTTTGATGACGCAGGTATTAAAACTTTTTTTCCTTTGGTATGATCGATTAGTGGCATTTAAAGCTTTTCAAAGTTTTCGAAAACTTGAGAAATATTTAATATTCTGCACGCAATATTTCTTTATTGCTTGTGAAAACCACCCTCTGATGATCTATAAAAACCTTTGTTTTTGTTATGAAATCATAAATTTTTTTTTTATAAAACATTGATATTTTTATAGCTTTTTTATACCCAGAAGTCTATAAAGATTAAAGTTAATGTATAGTTAAGTTTTTTTTGAACTATTTTGTACTGTCTAATCTTTATATTTTCAGATCACAGGCTTAATTTTAAGCCTGAATATTAAAAAGTAAAAATTAATTTGAATTTGGCACCATATTTTAAAAACATGTTTCATAAATTTAAAGAAATAAATATGTTAATCAATTTCATTCCTAAATACCATTTTTGCCAACCAAGGCTGTGAATGTTACCCATCATTTTATGATTTTTATGTTCAAACTTGGTATTTTCATTTGAATTCCATTAACGTGCTAAACCTGACATGCGTCTATACTTGCATATCGTAGAGTAAAAAAGAAAAAGTATCTTCAGCGCTGAAGTATAATATACTTTCAAAGAGCCTTTATTAAAAAGCAGATATCGAACTTGCTGCCTTCAGGACGTGAGAATGTCAGCTTTACCCACCAGGATGCAATATCCCGAAAATAATCATAAATAAAATGAGAAAAAAATAAAAAAGTACTTGGAACTATATAAAACTTCACTTATTAGCTTAAAATTAACCATAAAGTGTTATGTATTTTTCATCTTGCTTTTTTCTTCTGTTCTATTATCAACATGTTAATTGCTTGAATCAACGGAAAACGGTTTCTTAAAGTGATGCTTTGGTATTTATGAAAGAAATCATTTTATAAACAAAAATGAACTTTTTTCTTAAAGTGATGCTTTCGTATGTATGAAAGAAATCGTTTTATTAACAAAAATGAACTTTTAACAAAAATGAACTTTTTTCTTAAAGTGCTGTTTAGGTATTTATGAAGGAAATCACTTTATTAACAAAGATGAACTTTTTCTTAAAGTGATGCTTTGGTAATTATGAAAGAAATCGTTTTATTAATAAAAATGAACTTTTAACAAAAATGAACTTTTTTTTAAAGTGATGCTTTCGTATGTATGAAAAAAATCATTTTATTAACAAAAATGAACTTTTTTTTAAAGTGATGCTTTGGTATTTATGAAAGAAATCGTTTTATTAACAAAAATGAACTTTAACAATATTTTTAATTTTGATCCCAACGAGTTGAAGACGAAGTGTCGTTATACGATATTGTCGCCATGTCCAAATCAATTCGACTATTGTTTCGACTAGGATGCAACTGATGTAAAGGTTAAAAAGTGTGACACTTAAAATAGAGCCTTGGGGTACACCCTTGGCTTGGATAAAAGTATTAGAAAGAACTGTTCCAATACGTATTTCAAAAACACGGGAGCGTAAGAAATTCTTCAGGAATATCGGAAGATTACCCCGAAAGCCAAAATCATGTAGAGAACGGAGAATTCCATATCGCCATGTACGGTCATATGCCTTCTCTATGTCGAAGAAAATGGAAAAGAGATGGTTCCTCCGCACAAAGGCGTTGCGGATCTGCGTTTTCAAATATATGATATTATCAAGAGTGGATCTTCCTTCACGGAAGCCACTCTGATTGGTATGAATACATTTATTTGTTTCTAGGACATATACGAGACGGGCGTTGAGCATAAATTCGAGAGTCTTACATAAGCAATTCGTCAGAGCTATTGGTTGATAATGTGAAGAATCTGAAGGATCCTTTCCAGCCAAGGATCGGAATCACTATTGCTTCGTTCCAAAACGATGGAAATTTGTTTTCAGTCCAGATACTATTGAACAAAAACAGAAAGTTCAAAAGTGAATTTGGACTTAAATTTCGAAGTATTTGATAGTTGATTCCATCAGGCCGTGGACTGGTATTATTGGCCTGCTGTAATGCTCTCTTCAATTCCAACATCCGAAATTCACAGTTGTAAGGCAAAGCTTGTCCACGGTTGAAACGAATTGGTGTTCGCTCAGCACGATTCTTGTTCCTCAAGAACGAAGGACTATAAGAGTCGTTGCTTGAGATGCTAGCAAAGGTTTCACCAAGAATGTTAGCAATGTTCTTAGGAGAAGAGTGTACAACAGCTCCGGATTTCAAAATAGGAATGGAAAATTCCCTATATATTCAATTGGATGCTTTCACTTTTCTACACAACTCTTTACTGGATGTGGAAGAAGTAATTGAGGATATATAGCGAGACCAAGATTCTTTCTGACTTCGACGACGAGTTCTGCGAGCTAATGCTTTTGCTCTCTTAAAGGCAATAAGATTCTCCGTTGTGTGGTATCTTCTAAATAACCCTCATAACTTCCTCTGTTTCTTATAGGTTTTTTGACATTCATCATTCCACCAAGGTTTGCAACGCCTGTGTATATAGGGGAACTCTTAGGTATTGATGCACCAGTTGCATTAATAATTTTTTCGGTGACTTTACATACAGCATCGTCAAAATCATCGATGGTAACCAATTCATCATCAGTAACTGCCAATTGTGTAAATAACGTCCAATCTGCCCGAATGTACACGTAAGTAGGTAGACGTTGTCCTACACTACTACCTCCAGTTTGGAAGATGACGAGAGAAAAATGATCGCTGTTTGCAGATCATTTCCTACAATTAAATTTAACAATGGCAGAAGAGATGGTGAACAAATGGACAGATCGAGAGAGTGAAAAATTCGTGTGGTTAAATGGAAATATGTTTTCTCGTCGGTATTAAGCAGACAGACTGTTGTCTGAAATAAACCGCTCTATTTGCCGACCGCGAAAATTAGTATCATTATTTCCCCAAAAAGATCTATGGCCGTTAAAGTCACACAACAGCACAAATGGAGTTGGCAGTTGATCTATTAGTGCATCGAGTTCCTCTTGGCGGATGATATCTTGTAGTGGCAAATACAGACTACAGACTGTTAATAAGCATGAAGTATGAATTCTTACTGCTACAGCCTGTAGAGTAGTATTCAAAGGTTAGGCAGTGCTGGGGAAAGTATTAGATGTTAATATACATACACCTCCAGACACTGCGCTATCATCACCACAGTCTTTTCTAAAGCTTTTAAACGCACGAATGGAAAAGTTATTGCTGGACTTCAGGAATGTTTCCTGAAGTGCAACACATGCGGGGTTATAGGCTGAAATTATAGACTTGATGTTATCATGATGTGAACGCAAATCATGGCAATACTAAGAAACAAAGGAAGTTATTGTTTATTTTGAAAAGCTCCCTTTCTGGAGCTGGAAAACGTGCCCTCTCCTCGAGCGAAAAATCTTCGTCCGAGGGATGTAAAGATACAGGGTCAGCCTACAGGGACAATGCTTTACGGGTGTATATGGAGGGTTGGTTTGTGCCTTCCTTTGTAGATCTTAATTTGAACGAATTCATAGATTCTGATTTAGCCAAAGGAGCTTTTCTTTTGCTTATAGAATTTGAAACGGATTTTGACTTGGATGTTGATGTCTGAGGTAATTTCATCAGCGGAAGTGAAACCGATTCTGTTTGTGTACTTGCTGATCTAGTGACCTTTTTGTTTGCGGTTGCATAGCTTACTCCAGGTTTAGGGCAGCGAGAGGTAATTTGTCGTCGAGCCTCAGAGTATGAACAATTGGTGATAACTTTAAGAGTAGTTACTTCCATTTCAAGTGCCCATATAGGACAACTTCGAGAATAGGAGGGGTGGTCATCATGACAGTTGAGACACCTCTCCTTCGCTATGCAGTTAGAGCTATCATGGCCAACCATTGCGCAACGTGCGCAAGTTAATTGGCATCTGTAAGCGTTTCTCGAGTGTCCGAAACGTTGGCACTAAAAACATCGTATGTAAGGCCGGACGGGTAAATTCAAATATGCAGCTTTTACGTGATGCGGAAGGTCTAGTGTCGCAAAAGTCAGAAAGAAATGTTTAGTATTAATGTACTCTCCCATCTCTTCTGACTGTAATGCGTTCTACAGCACAGACCTTCTGTTCTTGCCAATACTCAAGAATTTCGTCCGTCGGCGTGGACAGCAAATCTCTTGCGGATATTACACCACGAGAAAAGTTCAAAACTGCCATGAGGCGACACAGTTACCCCTTAGTTAGATAATAAAATCATTTTTATTATATGAGCTACCTTGAGTAGCATTAGCAACCTCAATCATTATATCACCAGATCGCACTTTTCATATATTTTTTACTTCGCCTACACTTGCCGATATTCCCTTCTCAATTAAAAAAGGAGAGACATTTTCAAAATTTCCCTCCTTTCTCTTAACAATGAAGTGCTTACAGTTTAAATTCTGCAACTGCTGCTCTCGTGGGAGAAAAGATTAATTTTTGTTTTTCATTTATAATATTTAAAATTTCGGAATCTGACCGTACCACCCACCACCAAGTCCAACAAGGGGATGCAGACTAGCTGCACCAGTGCTAGACAGATCCGATACGATCACAGTACACCACTGAGATGGCCTCCACCCTCAACAAGTCATCCAGTAGATGTACCGATCGCTTGATCCATAAAGCCGATTGATGTGCTGAGGACCACAACACACCTCCCGTTTACCTAAAGCAGAGGCCAAAGTAATGTGTTGGTCTCTGGAGGCCTCAATTACCAGGACCCTCCTTTCCAGGGACACGGGTCTCAACGCACGGCAAACACATGAGTGATTTAGTCCCCAAGAGGAGCTAATAGCAACAGAGCGGCGAAAGCTACTCAAGGGGAGCCCTCAACCTCTTGAAAGACAACCACAACGAGGGAGAAGAGGAAGAAAAAGCAGAAGAGTAGAGGAGAGAAGAAAAGAAAGAAGAGGACAGATCTCTGCGGTGCCTCGGGATTGTGACACTCATGTTTACCTAAAGAAGGTAAACCCCCTGAGGGGATATTTCAACAGCATAATGCTCAACCACGCGTAGTATGCATAGTCCAAGGGTTCTTCATCACTCACCAGATTGATATTTCTTCCCTGGCCTGGTCGCTCTCCGGATCTTTCACCGATAGAAAACATGTGGTCCATAGATTAACGATTGACCCAGATTACATCCCCAGCTGCCACACCAGATCAACTTTGGCAATGTGTGGAAACTGTACCCCAAGAACACATCTAAAGTTTCTCTGAATCAATGCCAAGGCTTATGGCAACGGTAATCTCCAACAATGGCGGCTACATTACGGCAGAAACTACACACTTCACAGAAGTCTATAAATTTAATCATTTGATAGTTGTTGTCAACATGTTATCCACAAAATAAATTTTGTTGTGATATCTATATATTGTCTTTCTTGGTGTTGCAACTTGGGTAGCCAGATAGTTTTTGTTCTTACCAAGGTTTAGTTTCTCAATAAGTTTATATATATATATATATATATATATATATATATATATATATATATATTTTCAATTTTAATTTCAAACTCTTAAACTCATTCTAAATCTTAATTTTTTATAGATTAATTACTTTTAATTACATTTCTTTTTTAAACATTCTACTCCATTAAGTACGATTCACTGTTTTCTTAGTTGCTTTGAGATGTTTTTGATGATTTTTCCCTTTTCGTCATTTTTACTTTCTGAACTGTTTTATTTCTTTTTCATTTGTTAGAATGCAAAATGAACAGTTCATTTGAGCATTATTTGTTTTTCAAAATCTTTACACAAATGAATCCTGTACGCCTTTTCCTTGTCTCTCGCTTCTCTGATGAAAAGAGATTTTTTTCAATCTTTTCTTTCAGCATATTTTACCCACATTTTTCTTAATTTAATAATGCATTTTTATTCTTTTAAATGTTTTCTTTATATTCTTAATCTTGTTGTTATTGAAAACTACTTACTTTTTTATATATTCTTTCTGAGTTTGCTTTTTTGATACCACCTTATATATTCATTTATTTTGTTAAATTTTTGTAAAGGAATCTATACTGTTAATTATTTAATGTGTGTGTGTGTGTGTGAAGTTTTTAGTTTTATATTATTTTTATTTAATTATATATATATATATTATATATGCTAAGTGTATCAAATGAAAATCTTTTTATAATTTGTAGAATAGAAAAAATATTTTCCTTTAAGAATTTTGACGATAGTATTTGTTTTTTATGCGAAATACTTTTTTTTAATTTTTTTGAATTTAAATTAATATAAGTCGAACTCAACAATGGAAGTTTCTTTACAATTCGATATTCACATCTGCTGATCATATTACTTTACTTTAATTTTAAGGAAATTAAATACATAATTTTTAGTATAAAACATTAATTTTTAAAAATTAATGACGTAAAAACTTTTGACTTTTAACACTGAAGAATTTAATTACTTTTTATGCACTTATATCAATAATATATGGAAACGCAATTTTCTGTATTATCTGATTGCTATAAATGATAAAATCTGGAAATATAGTAAATATTATAGTTTCGTCTCAAAATCAAATAAAACCATTGAATTAAATACTTGTATTGCTTAAAGAATTCTAGATACACATTTGGAATTTAAAGTCATGTTTTGCATATACAAATTTAAGTGTAAATGATGGTATTTAGATGCTTATGTATTACGCTCTACTAAATGACACCGAATGAACCTTCAAACATGTACTATATCGGAAATATGCAGCAAATAGCCTCATAAAGACAAATTAGAAAACTTTAAGATAAATGATGCTATAACTGAAATCACATGCAGATGTGTATCTCATGTTATTATGCAGTAAAAGCAGTATGAGTCATTCTAAGAGACATTTACCTGCAGTGAACACGCCTCTAAATGCAAAGGAATTATTTGTACGTATCCTAAAAATCTTCTTTCACTATGAAAACCATATTCGCGCTATATTTCATGGCTGATCGGCGAATAAAATGCTTAGAGTGAAACCAGGGAGAATTAGACATGAAAGGATTGGTGCAGGTGACCTCGGATAGCACCTTAAGGTTAATGGATTTGGAGTACTCGCCCATCATAAAGAGCCCCATAGTTTTGAACCGTGGTCAGGTGACGAGG
>JAJQOW010001351.1:0-53009 GCA_037975125.1 Latrodectus hesperus | reverse complement strand
AAAAAAACACAGTTTGTGCATATGATAAAAAGATATAAAAAAGTGTTTAAGGGGCATTCACTTTTTTATTTAAGTAAATTAATTCTCTTGATATTGTGGTGAAACACTTCTGCTCGAAAGTTGGCAGCAGCAGCTAGAAAAACTTTCTACCTGAATACTGGCAACACCAATCTTCTCCGAACAATAGTGCACGGTGAGCAACGGAGCAGATTCACGTTTTCCCCCGACGATGTGAATGGACTAATTCAGAAATCGCTTCTTAGAGATTTCTTGTATTTGCGACTTTTTAGCATTTCTTTAATTAGCAATAAAATTCAGTTAATATTCAATATACGGCGTGCGCTGCCATTATTTAAAAACCAGTTAACCTGCACACCATAATATTTTTTAAATTATGTTAATTACAAGAAATAGTATAAATTTAGTTTAAGAAAATATAACTTAAAAAATTAAAAACTGAAATAAGTTATTGGAAATAAATCTCATACTTTCTTCCTTAAACATGTTTTTCAATTTGTATCGCTCTGCATATTCTTCTTCTATATTGGGTTTGTCTGATTAAAAGCATTTTGTAGCAAACACTTCAAACTACATTAATCCTAGTTCCACTTTTTGAGGTCACCTAATTTTTTTTATAAAGTCTGACAATCCCTCGATGTAGCTCGGGTGTAGAATAAGGACTGCTAAATTAGTACATTGAATCAGGGCGAAGGCATCACATTCAAATACAATGTGGTGTGCTGATTCTACATTTTATTTGTATTTCCTGCCTTTTGGTTCTTGTTGAAAGAGTCTCATTTTATGAAGTTGTTTCTTAAAATAAGAGTGCCCTGTTATGAAGCCAACAATTATTTGTATCTTCATACTTGAGAATTTCTGAATTGATTTTTATAGAGGACTTGTTAATCATACTTTTAGTATGTTTTTGTCCAGGAATATTATGCTGAACTTTGTTCATAAAATCCTGTTTTTTCCACTTAAAGTGACTTTGCAGTCTTTAAATTAAGGCCACAAAAAACTCAATTACTATTAATATGAAAGAGGATCCCTGTTTTGAAAGTTCATCAGCTTTTTTTTTTTTTTTTTTTTTTTTTTGATTTTCATGTATTTTTTCATCCAGATGATAATAATCATATTCCAGATTGTCAGTTCTCTACAAGGTTTCTATGTTCCGAAACAATTTTTTAAATTTAATTTGGAATGAGTTAAGAGCTATGCTTGAATGTCACTAAAAATAAGAACATGGTTACCATGGTAGCCTTTTTTATGTTTATCTGTAAACAGTTTATGATACTTCAGTGTGAAGAATTTTAATATGAAAGACGGAAGAATCTGTCAAACATGTAAGTTCTCTCCTTGCTGTCTGAGGGCATGAGATAAATTTTTTTAGTTATACTGTTATGACCTTTACTTTAGCTGAAGGTTAGTCATATCATTGATTTCATTTCTCTGAATTCGCTGATCTTTTTACATAATTTTAAAAGCATATTTCTGTTTCAAATGTTAATTTTATTTTTAATATAATTTACCTTTCTATTTCAGAGGTGATTAATGATACAACACTTTTAACAGTTGTTGTCATACAAGGAAGGCATGGTTAATTTTTTAAAAGCATGTTTTCGAAATTCATAATTAAATACTATCACAATATAATTATAATAATCATGTTTTCAGCAAACTATTATAAATGTTCTTCCAAAGAGCCCCTTTTTGTTTGATATTAGCAGTTTTGAATAAATTCTGATTTATGCTTTTTTTACATATACACTGCTGGATAATTACTAAGGACGAATAACACTATCATCCATAGCAACCACAAAATGTGGAAAATTAGAATAAGTAATGGATATAGTAAGAAGTATGCGTTTTAAAATTTTTTTCCACGTCTGTTCATCACGTGATAGCGTTTATAAGAGCTTAAAGGTTTTGACGCGTGTGGACAGTTGTTTCAAGTCAGTTTTACAGGAAAGATTTAATAGATGAACTTGAAATTTATGGCATGTCTTCCCGACATCTGATTTTATACGTGGCCGAATTATTGGAAAGATCGAAGAAGGGCGAAAAATAACAGATGTTGCCAGGGAGTTCAGCATTGTTTCACGGCTGTAGAAGTCATTTAAAACTACTGGAATGTGTAGTAGGTGGCACGGGGGAGGTCATAGAAGTACGACGCCTGCAGAAGACAGATATATCATCCTATCAGCAAAAAGGAACTGGCGCACCACAGCTCAGTAGGTGGCAAAACAGTTTCTTGATGCCTCAGGAAAACAGATCTCCGGAAAAACTGTTGCCAGACGTTTGAGTGGAGTAGGTCTATATGCCCGCAGACCTGTTGTGTGTGTCCCATTGACCAGACAGCACCATACTGCCCATTTGCAATGGTGTCGTGAGCATCGCAATTGGACTGAACAGGACTGGGCATGCGTGAATTACAACCTGTTTGAATATTGTGCTAACACTATGCAATCTTTTTCTTTGTAGATTTTATACAGTTACATATTTCTTGAAATGTAGTTTTGAAAATATATTATTTGTAAATAAATTTATCTTTCAATTTATGTTTAAGAGTTCCTTTTATATATATATATATAATAAATTTCACTTTCTAATATTAAATTAGTTATCACGTTTAAAAATTAATAAAATCGAATATTTTAAAATATTTGTAATTGCTGCACGGTAAATTAATACTGTTTTGTTTATTTGAAATCATTTTTATAATTTATTCTTAATCAGATATAAAGTTATTAAATTCTAGCTATGAGCGTAAAAACAAATATAGGACTCTTGAAATTCTGATCGGCAACTTCGAAATTTACAAACATTAGTCATTTAATTATGCAAGAATTTTGGTATGAAGAATAAAATAACTTCAAAATAATTTTCAATACATATTTTTTGAAGATTAATTTAAATTGTGATTTTTTGCAGATCAGTAAATAGAATTTAACAAAACTATAATAAAATAGCTAACTATTAATTTTTGGACTGAAATCTGTCGCCGATTATGCAAATTAAGTACTCTACACTCTAAAAAAAAAGCACCGTAATTTTACAGCAAAATGTGCGGGCGTTTTGGGCGCCAGTACAATAAGCTGTAAATTTTACAGCACATTTAACTATGCATTTTACTATATATTCTACAAAGCCTATTGCAATAGCTATTTACAGCTATCATCATGTTTTGTAAAGTTTACCGTAGAGTAAATCAATTTTGAATACACAATAGCTAATTTCCTAATTATGGGCCAACTATTTTTAAGCAATTTTTTATATACTATACAAAGCACAAAAACATAACTAATGTTTTATTGAAGATGTCATTTTTCAGAACATTTTGTGATCAATAATTTAACTTTCACAATACAGAACGAGATTGTTTAACTTTTTTTACCTCAAAATCGTAACTTTACAGAAGGTTGAATTTTTTTTATTACATTTTTTAAAAAAATTAAGAAATAAAAGTTATATTGAATAAGATACAAAGCTAAGCAGAAAATTGATTTTTGATATATCTGATTCTCTCTCTACAGATTTAGGATAAAAAGAAACCTTACAAAACATTCCATTTTACTAAAAATACCAAAGAGGAATTAGTTAATGATATAGTATTTTAATTATACTGTAAAGACAATAAAAGTTGATGGATTTGATATTGTTTAAAGTAATTGATTTTTTCTATTATAATAAAAAAAAATAAAGATTCTGAGGAAAAAAAGCAATATAGTTGACAATACACAAATAATTGTAAAGAATTTTTTTTATTTACATTTTCACAATTATAGCCATTTAAAATTGGATAAATTATTTAAAAATTACAAAAACACGTGCTTGGATTCAGTCCTTGACATATTTTTTAGATTTCGTTCCCTGCGAGGGATGAAAGTTGAACAAGCATCTGAAAAACAAACAAAAAAATAGAAATCAGACACTTGAATAACTAATTTGAAATTTCAAGAGCTGAATATTTCAGAGGAAAAGTTGTTTAATAATTCAATAAAATATTTAGAAATTTTTATTGTTTTATATAATTGATTGAATTTCTTTGAAATATACTTCTTTTAATAGTTAATAAGTGGTTGTTACATTTATGCAATCACAATCATTTTGATGATAAAAATTATTTCAAGGGATTTTAACAATTTCATGATAAGAATTTTTGGGGTAATGAAGGTCTCACTTCTTATGAAGATAATAAAATCTTTAATTCAATTAAATTATTCCAACTGATGTTTT
Organism: Latrodectus hesperus; assembly: GCA_037975125.1. Lineage (NCBI taxonomy): Eukaryota > Metazoa > Arthropoda > Arachnida > Araneae > Theridiidae > Latrodectus > Latrodectus hesperus. Next base: position 48,773 of record JAJQOW010001351.1, on the reverse strand, counting down.
CTATCGCGAAAAACTAATTTGTAATTGATTTAATTAAAAGAGAATATAGAATTTGTTTTATAAGGATTCATTTATGTTATCGAAAATTATATCCTCTGAGAAACAAATCATAACATTTCCAATTGTGAATTACAAATTTTTAGAAATAAAGTGCGAAACATGAACTTTATGCCCACATTTTAAAGATAACTTACAAAAGCCGATTTTAAGTTTAAAAAATTAATTTTGTAGAGAGTATGGAAACATTTCTTTTACATACATATATACACAATTTAAAAATATTTCCATCGAAAACAGACAAATTAAAATGCTACAATGTGTCAAAGTAATAATTTATGAAATGACATTTTATAAAATATTTGCTTAAAACTGAATTTCTTTAACTCGTAAATAGTTACCTCAAAAGTGAAGTAAAAGTGACTCGTAAATAGTTACCTCTAAGTTCTCTTAGAGTGATCTCAAAGTTGTAATTCCCTCTAAGAAAACTTTAATTTCAATAGGAAATTACATGAAATTAAAGCAAAATTAGGAAATATAAATAAAAAAAATTGCTGTTCATTAAGTCTGCATATTTACGCCATTATATACGTACTTAGAGATAAATAAAGGAGAATACAATTGAAGTTGCATAAAAAGATATATTTAACTAAAACAATTTATATTGATTTCTTTGAATTTTATATATTCATATGATTTATTTTAAATAGAATGTTAGCAGAGTAAACAGTAATTGAAGAGGTCAATAAATGTAACAACAAATATTTGCTTTTAAGTTAAAACATTTCAAACCTTATGAAAAAAATAAATAACACATACCACAAATTAATACACATGATGTGCAAGGTAAGTCTATAATATCTACTGCATCCTGAGAAAATGCGGAAATCTAAAACCAATAAACAAATTCCGATTTAATTTATTTATGATAAATTTTTATATTCATTTCTAAATTTCTTATTTATAATTTACTAAGCAGTAATTTTTCTAAATAAAGTTTTGAATACTTTATTGCAGTACTTCTAAAATTTTTTTCAAGTCTTCTCCAAAATATACAGATAGAAGAATACACGCTCCAATATCCTCTTTTCTATCCAATTCCTCAATGGTTGTAAAATACAATTTTCAAGAAATTAACAATTTTTTTTATTTTGTTAGCTGATGCGAACATAAGTTTAAATTAATAAAACTTTCATTTAAATCTACAGCAGTTAAACACTTAAAATGGTCCAAAATGCTTTGCTTTAAAACAAGCAAGGACATCTTTCTTTTAATGTGGAAATATCACTAGGTGTGTTAATATCTTTTCTTTGAAATGGAAAAGTCTCATATTAATTTTACAACCTCTTCAATTATAACATCAAAAAATACACTGCATTTTGGCATCTTGTCGGACATGACAATGAAGGATAAATAGAAAACTTTTAAAAATACATGCGTGCTTACAAAAACTCTTTCACACTCCCAATAGCTATTCCATCTTTCAAATATGGCTGAAGTTGATAAGAAGAGGCTTTACTCTGAATAGAGTCTTACTACTAAAAGTTATTTGTGATTATTCTATTTTTAAAACTTTACAAATCAAACACTTTCTTCATAAATTCTGATTTTCTCAAAACATAGGTATATTAAAAGTTTTTTTAAAAGTGTGACTATATTGGAAAGTAGTATTTAATGTGCACAGTAGTATTAGAAAAATCTTGAGCACAGTATATTGTGAATATGTTAAGCAAGAACAAATTACAAAGCTTTCACTTAAGTATTTGTTTCTTAATTATAATTTTAAATTAGCTTTTCTTTTTATGAATTTCAGACTCCTTCATTAACATGTAAATAAATAATAAATAGCACTACAAATTTTGCAATTTTTTAATAAGATAGTAAAATTTGCAGTAATAATTTAAAAAAAAAAAGTGTTGCCAGAAATTTTGTTTTATAAATATCAAACTACAACAAGATTTCCCAAACATGCTTTTAATTAATGTTCTAATTAGGAGTATAAATTTAAAAAGTTAATCATGGTTATAAAATAATTAACTTTACGTTTTCTAAATAAATGTGTGTGACCTTAATTTGAATAGTACTTCCTAATATGTATTTAAAAAAGGAATATTTCTTATATATTTGTTATAAAATAAAGATTTTAAAAAATAGATATTTTAAAAAAGCATTACATTTTTCATTGAAATGCATTTTTACTTTCATGCAAATTCTAAACATAAGACCATTTATTCTAATAAATATCATGATTTGTAATATTTTATTGAAAGAATTTACAATTATTTATGCCTAAAAAATGATTATTTTAATGCATGTTACAAAATGGAATTGAATTTATGATCATAATTAGAATGCAATTTAACGATCTGTATTAAAAAATAAACATTTTTTAATAAAATTCCAATCAAAAAATATTAAAATATAAAAATTATGTTATAATTAGTTAATATACAATAAATTATATCATTTTACAATGAAAGAAAAATCCGGAATTTTCAACAACGAAATAAAATAGAAATTCCGTTAATAAATTTAATAATACATAAGAATATAACAATAGATGATTATTCAATTTTAATTTTGAAAGAAATATAGCTAAGCAATTTTATAACAATGGAAACACTTAAATACAACTCTAATTTTGTCAAAAATTTCATTATTAAAATACTAATCAATTATGTTACTAAACTACTATAAAATATTTTAAATATTAATAAAAAGTAAAAAAATATTGACACTGAATTAATACTAGAGAATGTGATCGTTTGTAAATACAGCTTAGAATTTCTTGAAATGTTCAATGAAATTTATATAAATCAAAGTTAGCTAACAACTTGCATAATAAACAATATGAAAAGTATACGTTACCTTATATTTGGTGATTAAATTTCAATAAAAATTCAACTAAAGGAACAACAATTCTCAAAATATCACCAACTTCACTAAGCAAAAACAAGGGCAAATAAATAGCGAAATTAATTCGATTATTTGTCACAGTAACAATAACTTTTATCCCGCCAGTTCAATGTGCATGCCCAATAGCAAACGATTTTCTGCGGCTCACTTTTACATTAAAATTTACTGTAATCATTAGTGTTCCTATAACAGCTATTTAAATAACAGTGATTTTTACTGTATTTCTTCCGTTTTTTTTTTTTTTTTTTTTTTACAGTGTACTTAAATTTGGTGGAAAATATGCTTGTTGTATCATATTTCCCAATACTTAGTACAGAGTTGGGCTCTACCTCTTAGGGAGGAGTCTTCATAATTTAGAAGCAGAGACCTAGCAAATGATGCCCCAATACTTAAGACATGCCACCCCCAGAAGTATCATTTCACTTGGAGAACATGGCGTATTGAACTTGATTCGGCCACAAATTCACATCCATCCGATAAGAATGTTACCGAACTAACCCAGCCAGATGTCTATGAATTAACAATGACTGCAACAAGGAAGTTTTTATGTAAAAATTGACATTTCATACATAACTGCCAGTTTAGTATGCTGCTTCAAATTTGAAAAATTTTAACCCCCAGTTAATGAATATTGCTGATCAACTTCTGAATGTTATTGGCAGCGATTAAAAAAAATAGTAATGCTGAAAATGAAGTTGTGAAGTATACTTTTTATAGTAAAATAAATAAAACTTTAAATAAATAATTTTTTATTAACTTTATTATAATATAATAAAAAGTAATAAATAAATATAACTAATATTTATTTATTACTCCATTATTACATTCATTCATAAATAAATATAACTAATATTTATTTATTACTTGTTATTAGGGAATGTGACAAAATATTTGCAGCAGTTTCCTGATCACTAGATGATAACTCAACTTCTTTTACGTCATCTTCAGGTTTATTTTCCTAATGGAATAATAAAAGAAAATTACACATAACTGATTTAATTGAATTACTCTTGTAGAAATTTCTGGTAAATTATTCACACAATACAAATATGTAAAAAGTAAAGTTTACAAAATAGAACAATAAAGATTGATAAAGCATTAAGTTTTGCATTGCTAATACTAAAATTGAAAAATACTTCTATGGATATTGATATGAGTACTATATTCTGTATCAATATCCATAGAATTGCATAGCTGCCAACTCTACTGATTTTATCGGCAAACACCTGTTTTTTCATCATATTTGCCGATTTTCTGATAATGTAATTTTTAATATAATGAATTTCATTTTTCATTCAAATCTGATAATAAATTTCAGAGAAAAATTTAAAAACAGCCAAAATCTGGCTGCAAAAAATTCTGTTGAGCTGTTTTAGGATCTTAAATAGTCCACAGATGGCACAGAATAGTACACAGATGAAGTGAATTCCAATTGAGGCCATATCATTAACAAGCCATCATTGAAGAAACCATTGCTCTTGTTTGAAAAACTTATACGAAGTGAAAATCCTTTTTGGATCAACTATCAATGAAAAACACTTAACTTAAAAACACAACTTGTTTTTATCCAAACATTTCTGTATTTAAGAAAAAATTAAGAATTTTGTGATGTAGTTCAAAATATTCAAAATCACAAAATCTTTTAAATCAGGAAAGATTTAAACAAATCTTTATCTCAAAAATAACATTATAAAGAGTCAGACAGCTCCTGAAGTCCCTTGCATTGGGAACCATTCATACTGAATAGCCAGAATATCTTAGGTAACATATTTATACAAATGGCTCCTACTCTGAATCACACATGACAGGAAGTTCTGGAATTTTTTCTGATTTGTTTTCATTCTATGTACCTGCCAGGAAATACAGAACAACCTTTGATAGCAGTACATGCTTTATATATTGCATTGAAACAACTGTTGTCTATTCAGTATAACTTTGGAAAAGTTATTTTACTGTTAGACTCCCAATTTACAATCCCAGCAATTGATTCACTAGGAAATTTTTATTGAATAAAGTATACTCAAGTGTGGAAGCTCAACAGACATTTAATACAAAGGAGTAAAAGTGTAATTATCCAGTGGATTCCAAGCACACTGCAACATGTACGGTCATGAGCAGGTTGACTTTCTGGCTCGCAAGGGCACTTGGATTCTATTGCTTCTGCTAAATTGCTCTGGACTGTCTTACCATTCTACAAAAGTATACATAAAAATATAATGAAAAAGGATACTTCTTAATTATGAGAATGTATAAATAGTAAGAATTAGAGTTGGTAGCGAGCGGCAATACCAAATAAGCTTAGTTGAAATCTTTCGATTCCTAACATGTCACAACTGTCTTGGAGAACCCTTGTATCATTTACATTTATGACCACCTTAACTGTTGACTATGTGACACTTATGAACCTATGAATCAAAAACAACTCCATCCCTGTAGGATATTTTATGGACATGACTCTCAGAACGCAGAATATTGTCATGCAAGGAAGCTTTTGGAGCAATGACTTTGGTCTTGAGATTATTTTTGGCTATTTTCTATTATGAAACTTTAGTATATAATGATTTAGATTTTTATGACATTCCCAAATTATTTTAGAATGATTCTTAATAAATTGAGTTTATAACTACTGTAACTCACTTTTGAATAATAATTACAGAAAAGATAGCTCAACATTAAAAAAAAGATTACCCACAAGATGTAAAAAATAGCTCCTTTTGCTTTGAATTTTTTCTCATGTATCACTGACTTCATAAAACAAATGTTACCCAAAGAAATGTTTATTGTGATTGTTACATGAAGAATCTTCACAATGATCTCAATGATAATGAATTCCAAAAAATACAGCTAATTGTAACAAAAAATTTAATTAGAAAAGCCAGAAACCATTATTTTGAAATGGGTATTTTATTTTCACAGAGCTTAAAAAATAGTCTTATTTTAAAAAATACTTCTGTTAAAATTTTTCTGTAGCTATTATAATAGATTCGACATTCATAAAAAATAAATAAAAATAAAAAAATAAAATAAACTAAGCGATTATTTATTAAACAATTATTATAGAAATTATAAGTTATGTTGAAAAATACCTATGCAATTAATAGGTTAGAAAAATCAAAAGGATAAAGGAGCATAGAAAGAAATTTTATTTTGTAGGTATTAGCACATTTAGAATTATTGCAATTATAGAAGTTTTCAACTTTGGTAGTCAATTATTTACAACTTTATGATTGTTCTTCCAAAAAATTATAAAGTAAGACACATTTTTTTATATTTAATGATATAATGCTCGGCTTTAACAGCAATACAACTCTCACATATACAAATTAATTTTAATACCAATTTTTTAAATTTAACAATGTAGGCAGAGAAGCCTCTGAACTTTTTAAGAAAATTAGAAATGCATGGATAATTAAGCTTGATAAACATAAAGGTTTCTTTCAAACAGAACTGTTATGTCATTTTGTTTTAAAGCAAATAAACTATCACATTCAGAATATACAATTATCCTTTCATATCTTCAAGGAATATCTAGAAACCAAGTCAACAAAACAGCAATTGTTTTGAAATATAATCGAGCAATTTCTAGGGCAAAAATAGGTTACCTAATCAAACAAGTTACTAATCAAGGTTATTTCATAATGAATGACATTTTATGGCTGAAAATACAATTCAATTGAATTCTCAAAATGATTGTAATCCAAATCTGAAGAGAAGACAGAAACACAGCCAGAAAGGAGAGCTGTACACTTATTTTTCTAAGCTTTTAATTTTAAAAATACTTTATCTACAACATTTACAGATACAAGCCATTTTCTATCATATAGAATGTAAGCAAAATCACAACCATATTTATACTTGTTGCAAAAATGAAGATTTCAATTTGTATACACAGCAGTCCCATGTTTCCTGCAGCTGTCTTCCAAATGGAAGGTTCCAGGTTTAATACTGTTTTAGTATTGGGGATGCTGTATTACTGCATTTTATGAGCACATTTGTCAGAGAGTGCTTGAGAGTTTTCTAGATTTCCAATTTCCACACATAAGTGTGATACACTATTTATGAAAAGACCTCCAAAAGCATATTACCTGAACATTTAAATGCCTCATAACTGGCTTCAATTGTTAGATAATTCACTTTGCAGAATATACAAATACACAACTGCCAAATCATCTATAAATAACACTCATAATCTATAAATGCTGATCTAGTAATCATTAAAGTATTTGTTTTTCAATATACCAGACATCCACCAACATATTCAAAGCATTATTAATACCTACTGAACACTTCAGCATTCTTTAAATTTATTAATGTCTTATACTTTTATCCTAAATGACTTTCACAAGTCTTATTCTCTTCCATGCATTTGTTGCTCACTAGTCATTAAGTTAAACCTTATTTGGTTCAGTAAATATGTATTTCAAATTTTAAACTTTTTCTAAATATACAAACATTTTGGTAACAAATAATGTAATTAGTTGGCCAATCAAAACGCAACACCCTGAAGGAAGCATGCAAATCATTAGCTTTGCAGTCTGTAAGCATGTCACAGGTGACAGTTTCACATGACCCATTACCATATAAATAGACAAAAGATTAATGATTTAAAGGATGGCAATTATTTTTCGCGCATAAGCTGTTAAATTTTATTTTGTAGGGGGCATCAAGTGTCTTGAGTAAGTTTCTGAGTTCAACCAAGGAAGAACAGTAGCCTATAAGGATTGCAGATTATCTTCTAGAGAAATCAGTGATTGTGTACACAAAACCAGTTACAGTAATGTGGATCTATACTCAGTGAATGCAGGAAAGAACAGCAGACAGGGGCTGATCACATACCTCATTACATTATTGCACATTATGACTGGCATATCGTGAGCATGGCAGGAATGAATTACCCAGCCACATTATAAATCATGGTACAAATTCACTCAGTTATGCATAATTTGATATCTACTTGTACTATTCAACATCATCTGCAGCTTAGGAATGTCTGTATGGCACCAATTGCTTTATTAATTCTTGACTCAAAACCTACTGCTCAATGGTAATTTTTTGCATATTAGGGCTAATTAAACCTTGATCTACAGTTCAAAGTGGATTTCATACCACTATGATTATCCATGTCTACTGCGATATTCTAATCCTTGAACCTAAGGCCAGAACAATGGAATGAGATTACATTGTCCTATTTAACGAATTCTTCTGGCAGCAAAACTATGATTGTCATATTCAAGTCTGGAGACACCTTAGAGAGAGACAGCTGAATTATTCCACTATGTGTCATCACACTTGTCCTGCACCCAGCTTTATGGGGGTATTGGATTTCACTACTGCATCTGTCTGGAATGCATTGCTGATACATTATATAGTCAGCGCTACATTTTCGAGATATTTGAGCCTTGGTTCTTCCCTGCTTTCAGCACTTCCTATCAGCCATATTTCAACAGGATAATCTATGAACACAAGTGGTCTACAATGTTCAAGAATTCTTTACCTATCAGATTGAATAGCTTACTTTAATGTCTTGTTCTCCCAACTATCATCGATCGAAAACATGTGATTCATGCTTCCACAACTAGTTCAGTATACATCATTTACTGATACACTAGATCAACTTTTACAATATGTGGAAACTACATAGAGTACTCCAAAACCTCTTTAATACAATGCCAAGGCATATGGAAGCTATTATAGCCAAAAATGATGGCTACACTAACAACCTATTTTGTTGGCTAGTTCTGGTTGTTTATATGCAGGGAATGAATTTGAATCCCAATACAACTGAAGATCTGTCATGTTTGCTAAAGTTGACTAAGTATGTTAAATAGGTTGTGGTCGTGATGCCTTCCCAGTGAAGTAATGTCTGGGGATAGCAGGTCAAATATAAGAGGTCTTCTGCTTGGACCTTACTTCTATATTATCAAGACTTCCACCTGTCTATATTATCAAGATTTCCACATATTTGACTTGCTTCCAACCAACTGATAGAGCTCATCTTTAAGCATAGTTTATGAAAGTATGCTGGTGCAAAATCTATGGATTTTTGTCAGTCTGTTCCACTTTTTAAGTATCTGTGGGCAGATGTCATTTTACCACTACCCACCATTAGGCTAATTGCCAAAATAATTACTACGATAAGCAGAGCTGCAAATATTAAATTTTAATGCAGTCAAAGAAACGTTAGCTATTGGTTTAAATACCTATAAAGTATTTTGTTCTATTAATAGAACCTTTAATAATTAAGAAACTAATAACATGCCATTTATTAGGCTTGCATAAAAATAGTAAGTTTAATTTATTGATATTAAACATAAAATAATTCCATAACGTAAATTAAGTTTAAAATTTGAAAATAGATAAAATAAAGATATTCCATTTAAATAATTCATTATCATTACCAACAAAAATAAGTATATTATAATACCAATGACAATAACAGTTTTTAGCCAAAACTACCAGGGACCAGTGTTTGATTTTCTGAATCTGGTGCTTTTAAAACACCTGGGTTACGCCCCCTTTGACGAACTGGCATGCGTATACAGTAAGTTAATAATTTGCTTATGAATATAGAAATTCCAGATTGGCAAAGTAAAATTTTAAGTGTGTTAGTAATAAATGGTATAGTCGTATGCCAGTAAGGCATAGCAGAAAAAATAAAGTTGAAAACAACTCACAAGTATTTTAAATGAATGATAAATATGGTGATAAGAAAAATTAAATAGAATTGTACTAAACTAAAACTTAATAGCACTGAATATATAAATTTAAGTTTTTACTAGGGTAATAATTCCACCTCTCTTATCGCTATCAACTCCAGATTTACTAGAAAATACTAATTCCGGTATGTGTGATTACAAAATAATTCCAATGAAGATAATATATCTCTAAATTTTATAGTTTAACATTATGAACATGTGCAACATATTAATTATACATTTAGCTCAAATAAACATATCACATAAATATTTGTCAATTCATTAAGTTTACAAATTTATACAATATCCACATTTCCCTTGAAAAAGCTCAATAACAGCATGTTATACAAAACAATACTTAATTCACAACTATGGCTGCTTGTAGCGTATATGATTAAAATAACACATTATAGTACATAATATGCATTCACACAATACATAAACATTCACACGCGGGGCCCCGATACACAACATACAATGTACTTAAAAATAATGCACACACAGAATATTTTAATTTTAATTCAAATCAACCAAAATATTCCTAATAAATTAAAATTAAAAAAGACAAAAAATCTACAACTTTGTTGGTTAATGGTCCCAAAAAATATACATGAATAAAAAACTTTCAATCATTTCTTAAATATATTTGAAATGAACTTCTGCAGTTCAAATTTTGTTAGCGACTTGGTGAAAGCGTCAGCTAAGTTTAATTTACTTCGTACAAAACTGAGTTTAAATTTTTATGTATTATACATATCGCACACACAAACGAAAAATAACTTCACATCTATAGGTTTTGACTGATAATTTTCAATTGGAGATTTTATAAAATCTATAGCAGATTGATTATCCACAAACAAAATTGGTATTTCTGGTTCACTTGTTACAATACCTTTATCATGACACTCATTTAGTACACCACTGAACCAAACTATTTCTTTAGGAGCCTCGGTCATAGCAACAAACTCTGCTTTCATAGTTGACACTTTTCTCTTTGAATGTACGTCAACTTATGGGAGAATTTCCTAGTAAAACGAGTTGACCTTTTAGAGACATTTCCTCATCTCTGTTTGCAGCAAAATCGGCATCTGAATAAACTCTAATTTGGGATTGTTTACAAGAAAGTTCTAAGCAAAAATCTGCCTTATTGATAACACAACCTAAAAGTCTTAATAAGCCATCCCAATGATGCATCCCTGGGTTGGACAGAAATTGGCTGAATATATTAACAGAATAAGAGATGTCAGGGCGAGTTCTATTAGCCAAAAAGGATAGACAACCTAAAACACTTCTATAGGGAAATTTCAGCATCTCTTTTTTCCTCTGCTGTAGAGAGACAGGAAATTTTAGAATAAATTGAACCTTTAGATATGGGTAGTGAAGAAATTGGTATTTTAAATCGTTGGAAACGATCACATATGTCATTAATGTACGAGTGTTGATAAATCAAGACACTACCATTTTCCTCACCAAACTCTACGCTTAAAAGGGTACGAGTCTTGCTTAGTACTTTTATGTCAAAATGGTTTTTCAAATTATTTATAGTTTTATTGATTGTGTCCTTTGGTCTCTGCCAAATATAACAAAATCCTCAACATACAATATCAAAATTAAGTAAACTCCTAATAAATAAGCAGTTACCCCATTGAAATTTACAAAAACCTATTTTTAGTAAAATATTATGGATTTCCTAGAAACATTGTCGACCACTTTGTCGTTATCCATATATAGCTCGATCTAAACGATAGAATTTTCTCTTTTGACTAGTTTCTTCAAAACCTGGAGGTTGAGTCATATAAATTCGCTCTTCCAAAGTAGCATAAAAGTAAGCTCATGTTATATCGCATTGAAGGTGGTACCAACCTTTACATGATACGAGTAACGAAAAGAAAAATCTGATTAAACTAAAGTTGACCACAGGGGAAAAAGTTTCATCATATGAGATACCCTTCTCCTGTTTATAACTCTGTGCTACTAGTCGAGATTTAAATCCTACAATTTTTCCTGTATCATCTCTTTTTACGGTGAATACCCACCTACATCCAATAGGTGTAGTAGTTTCCGGTAAGTCTTCCAAATGTCACCTTCCACGGTACTTCACGATACAGAGTTCTTCTTTCAAAGCATTTAGCCACTCGTCCTTATATTCTGATTCAATTGCCTGCTTATAAGTCTTGGGTATAGAAATACGATCTAGTCAGCTGGATATGCTAAGATTATTGGTGGTTCCATTATCTTTATTATCTGTTAAAACTGCATCACGACTGCTTAAAACAAGACTTTCTGTCTGATTTGTTCCTTTAAACTCAAATAAATTAGGATTGAAAACAATATTATTTTTATTCCAGTATTTTGCAACATCATTTAGGGATCTTAACCATTCCTTCTTGCCTTTTTCATAAGACATCTGTACGCGATCTATCTTTCCTCTGAACAGCCTTTCTTTCCCAGTTTACTAATCTACGTTCTGATATAGGGCTAGGAATATTGTTCTATGGAGACTTCAGAATCACGAGGTACAATGTGGTATCCGATATCATCGTCACATCTCACTTCATTCTCATTAGAGACAGTCGAAATCCTATTACTAGGGCCCAGCACTGCTCCACTTAAAGTGTCCTTGTACACAACTTTCTCATTAAAAGAAACACTAATAGTTTCAATTATTTTGTTTTTCAGGCATCCAAATCCGGTATCTTTTTGTACAGAATGTGTAACCAATAAGGAAATCTTTTCGGGCTCTGATATCTAGCTTTTTTCTATGTTGTCGGGATACACCTATATATGCTACAGTACCAAAATTCTTTAAATGTTTGACTGAGGGTCTGGACCCTGAGAATAATTCGCAAGGCGTCTTGTTCAGCTTATTGTGGCAAATTCTATTCCAAGTATATGTAAAATATAGCATGGCTTCAGGCCAAAATCACTTAGGAAGACCAGATTCCTGCAGAACTGCTCTAGCACCACTTGCGACAGCTTGGTTATATCTTTCACTAACACCGTTTTATTCCGGGGTGAATATATTTGTTAATTCATGAGCTATCCCTTTTTCAGCAAAATAATTTTGTATTTGTCTTATCACAAATTCTGTCCCATTATCTGATCTATATGCCTTAATCTATTTATTTAAAATATTTTCAACTCTGGTAATATAGGATTTAATTATACCAAAAACCTCAGATTTCTCAAACATAGGAAATATTGAAACTTTACGTGAATAATCATCAATTATGGTAATAAAATAACTTTCTCCTATTCTTCCTTTGACAGATTGAGGACCCCAAACATCAGCATATAACAGCTCTAACGGAGCCTTGGATCTCATTTCTCTCAAAGACTTAAATGAAACTCTTCGATATTTACTTATTTTACATGGTTCACAAAAGACTGTCTTATCACTTAAGAGTGATAAACCAATCACTCCCTCTTTCCTACTGGTATGTGAAATGGTGTGGTTGTTGCTTATCCCCGACTGGCATGACAGTAGCATCACACCAGCCCAATGAATCCAAAAATAGTCAATCTCTCAAGCATTCCCTCTGGTTTCAACTCCATGTCCCCTCTCTCACACCCAATGCACTGAAAAATACGAGAAGTGGAGGCCTGAACCACTCGACATTTGGGACAGAGACTGTAGACCTTGGTACCAGAGACATGTCTCTGAGGAAGCAGGTGGCCACTTCGCAGTCTTGTCAAAGCAGTTTGGTTGCATCTCTTGAGTTTACCCACTAGTGCGGAACCAGGACGTTTGCATGTGTACCATTCGTGGGTAGGAATGGTATCCCTAAAAGTAGCATTGATAGCCACCCTAACTCTAGAGGTCAGCTCTGAGGACGACAAGCAGTCTCCAAAGATGATATTCTCTAGGCTTCCATCCTTGGCTAACTGATCTGCAACTTCATTCCCATACACATTAACATGAGATGGCACCCACTGGAAGACTATGGTACTAGCTTCCAAATTAGTAAGATGTTGTACTATTTTAGTTGTTGTTATGTCACCATGCCGCCGCCACCACTGGGCCAGATGTTGTATGGAGCTTCGGCTATCACTGAGGTTCCAGATTTCCGCTCCCCACCTCCTACCTGATATGTACTTCACAATAACATAACCTTTGCTTACCTCTCAAAACAAAGAGGTCAATATGAGCCCTGCCAAGCACTTCCTGATCCAAAATAAACCCTAAGTATTTGGGATGCCTCAGACAATTTAATCTCCTACCCAAAAGAAAGCTCTCAGGTTCCAATTTGTACAGATGTCTGTTGGTTGTAAAAAGCTCTATTAATAAGGGAATTACACATGATACTGTATTTGAACTTACAAATTTGTAAAAGTCAAAATAATAACCACTCTGTAGAACAATCATTAGAAGGTGTACAGAAAAAGATTTTATCAATGAAACTATTAGCATACCATAATAAAGGATTTTCAGGTACACACTTAATCATAATAATAATGCTTTAATTATTTAACCAAGGATCAAGTTTTTTAATGGTTTTTTTAACTCTAAAAAACAAAAAGAATTTAAAACGATTTAAATTAATTTTATAAAGCAGAAAAGAGTCTTGTGTACCATAGAAAATGAATTGATAGAGAATTAGAAGTTTATTTCATTGTAAATGATACTGAATTCGTCTAACTATATAATATTTAATGCACATTAAATAAATTGAAAGCTCATGACATACAGAGGATTAAAAGAATGATTGATATCATTCGAAAAAAAAAATTAGACACTCTTTTTTCCTTCATATTTTCAATTTCTTGTATGTTTAATAAAAATAGACTTAAAAAATGTTTTAATGTTAAATTTGCTACTGATTTAAAAACATAAGACTAGATAATATCTCTCAAAATTGAAACAAAAGTGAGAAGATACAAAAATGATATTTAGTAATAAATATTAAAAAAAAAATTTAAAACTTGTAAAACTTGGACATAATTTTACATGTTTGTATGCAATGAATTATTTCTGCATTTTTAAAATTTTATTAGATTTCTTACATGAAATACTCCGAGCAATCTCTGGTTGTGATCGATACTTATTCCGATGCTTCCGTTTAGCCATCCTTTCATTTTCGTCATCAGAATAATCTAAGTGCTACACAAATAAATCAGAAAGTTGCACAAATTGTATGTTGAAAATGTTTTGTGATGTAAAAATGCAATGAAATCATAGTAAAGTTTCTGTATCAGAGATTATAAAGTATACTAAACATTAGCAATGATAAATTTAGATAAAATAATAAATAATAATGATAAATAGATAAAATTTAATTTGAATAACCATTAGTATTACAGAAATATAAAATTTCGCCTTAAATATTGAAATTCACTGTATTTAAAATTATTTAATAGAGGGAGAGAGATAGCTTCAAAGAATATAATGTAAATATTCATTAAATGTTTATATAAAATCAAAAGAATTTTTTAAGTAATCAAAATAAAATTGTTTATTATAATTATTAGACTTAAAACATAATAAAAAATCTTTACTATCAGTAATGGCCATAAAATTTTATATACAAATAAATTATGAAATGAAAAACAAAAAATATATACTTCTGCAGGAGGCTCATTGTTATCTTTCCAAGATGCATCAGAGCCTTTTTGCCTGTAAACAAAATATTCACTATTACTGTGCTTCTCATGAAACATAAAATGCATTTTCAATTTAAAATAACATTAAAATTAGCAATAAAACCGTAAAATCTAAATATTCATTTTCTTTTCATTTCACACCCTGTAAGTAATAATTAAACTATATACTTAACATCATTGAGCAAAAATACTGTTGTTTGTTGCCCATGACACTTGGCTAGCGAAGCTTGCTATGCCGTTGGTTGTGCGATTTAAGTTAACAGGATGCATCTTTTGTTTGGACATGAGCACCACTTATGTGAAAGAACGACTTTGCAAAAATACTAGAACTGTCTTTAAAAAAATCTTAGCAAGTTTACACTCAAGCAGTTGACCCATAAATTGCATGACAAATATAAAAAGTAACATTTTAGGCACTTTAAAATGTTAATAAATACATAATCAACAAATTTGTGATAATTCATTTAGATACATATACATCTGTTGTTTTTGGAAGTTTTCATTTAAAGAAAATTTTGTCTGAATTCCTAACGTCTGCAAACATATCTGTAAAAAAGAGTGTAGTGGAAGTAAGCTTATTTCTTATTATGTATGAATGAAAAGAAAACTAAATATTAAAAAATAAATGAAGCAAATATTAAAAAAATCATTTCTACAATTAAGTTTAAATTTTTGCACTTCAAACAAATTGAGTTTCAGAAACTTCACAAAAATAAAAAAGATGTAAAATCAAAATTATAAAAATAAAAAAACAGGAAGCCAAATATACATACTAGTTACACAATAAAGTTTTGTATTAATACATTAAAAAAAGTTATAAAGCAATATTTAAGCATAATTACAGTTTTATTTAATGCAAAAAATGTGGGAATTTGTTTTATATCGCATATTTAAAAATACAAATTATTTTAAAATTTAATTTTTATGTTCAGTTTTATATCTGAACAAACATTATTTATCATAAAAATTTTTATACATAAATCATTGAATAACAAATAATGAATTTCTACTTACAGTTTCAAAACATCAACAAAAACAAATGATGTTATATCACTCATGAAAGGAGCAAAATAAACAACATCATTCACAGTAATACCCTGTTTTTTTATATCTTCTGGGCTATTAAACCTAACAACATACATCGGTTCTGACACAGGACCAAAAACATCAAATATCTGTAAATAAAAATAAACATTTATTTGAAATATATAAATAACTAAAATTTTACATGTTACATAAATTTAGAAAATAATTAATATTTCACTATAATTTTTCACATTTTTTAATAACATAATTCAATTAAAACTAACTTGTAGCAATAATTAATTAATTATTGTAAAATCATTTAAAATTTTGTATGTAATAATAAATTCACAAAATATTTAAAATTTACAAGTTGATAAAATAGGAAACTAATAATGATAAAATGAAAAAGAAATTATTTCTTGTAACGATAAATCAGTAACATTCTTTTTGAAAAATATGCTTCATATTTTGCCATGCATTTTATTAAATAACTTTTTCCTCTTTATTAATATTTTTAACAGGGTTTATATAGATTTCAAAGAATCAAACTCCAGAAGTTTTCCAGGAGTCAAATCAAAAATTTCCAGGAGGTCTCAATATTCACGTTAAATAACTTTTTTATTTTATTTTAAAAATTGTTCTAAACCAAATATGCATATCATTATGTACATGCAATATTTTTCATTCATTTCGGTAAATAATAAAAATAAATAATTGCAAACACTGATACTATGAACATTGAGACTATTTTTTGTTTAAATTAAAATAATTATTTCAAAAGCGTTCAATGAATTTACGGCAATAACAGAAATTTTTTTATTTAATTAATCAGCATTCTATATAATATTGGATTATACATTGTATAAAATAATGAGTAATTTTAGAGTTTTTAGCCATTTCCAGTGGATTTATGTCTACTAAATTATTGAGTATTTCAAGATGAGTATGAATATTTCTTTTCACAATTATAAATACACTTACTCAAAACAAACACAACTATTAGAAATAATTTCAAGGTTAACTTCTTTCCCCAATTATTATTTAATAAAAGGAATTCTAAATTTTTCATCTGTTATAAATATATAGGCTTTCTTCCCTTTCATGTGGGATTTAATTGCTGATTTGCCCATATTTGAAATTCAGACCTATTTCTTGCAAACCAGACAATAGCCGTGTGTTTTTGCTGAACCACGCAAAATGCAATCTTTGTATGGTTTTTCCAGAGTCCACTGGTCATTGAAAAGACACTTTCCATCAGGCATATTAAATCATTTATTACAGTGTTTACTTCATTAATAAACAAATTTATCCTGATAAATTAAGGGAGACATGAAAAGTATGTTTTAACTCAAAAATTTTATATTTAAATATTAATATTCTAATAAGTTTATATAATATAAAGAAAACAGCAGCAAATAGAAAAATAATCAATTAAAATTGCCCGTCTAAATTGCACAACATTCCTTTTGTTTGGTGATTACCTCACTCGTCACATAATGCTTCATTTCACTTAAATCTAAATACTACTAAACTTAAATGCTATGAAATTATTGTAGATCATGACATCGTTTATACAAGTCAACAATTAAGAATACAAAAAATTTAATAACGATTGTGGACGCCATCTAGTGATAATATTAGAAACTAATAATAACTTAAGTTTTTCAATAATTTTAAAATATTAAAACAAAAAAATTCAAAAAATTATATTATTTTCTAGAAAAAAAATAAATGCATCAAAGAAAATAAAATTCTAGGAGTAATTCACAATTTTCAAGGAGTCAAGTCAAAATTCCAGGAGTTTCAAGGGCCCTTAAAAATTTTTTTGGAATTTAAGGAGTTGTGCAAACCCTGTTTTAAATGCTAAATCTTGAAATATTAAGTTAACAAAATATCCAAGAAAATTAAAAATGCATCAAATAAAAATACAAAAACAGATTAAGAAAAGTCCTATAATCTAGCATGAATTTGGCATATTTCCAATTACTGGAAAATACAAAAAATTACTGTATTTAACTGTACATAATCAACGGATTATGTTAAAAAAATTTTAAAATTTCCTTGTGCATATTATGACACCATAGATAATGCAATGTTCATTTTATACTCGAAAAAAAGGTCACACGTACAGGAAAATACAGCATATGTACAAATATTTTAAAGAATTACTTAATAAATTAAATAACTTAGGATCTAGAATAGCAAATTTAATCAAATAACACAAAGTAAAATACTCAGCCAATACATCTTAAAGAACAGTAGGTGTTAAATGTATAATAAATTTAACTTTTACCAAATGTAAAATGGACTTAAATATAACTTTTCCAGACAAGAAAGATAAAATATATTAAAAAACTTCAAAGTGAAATAACTACACAAAAATATAGTTACAAATAAATTAAATTTAAATATTAAGAAAAAAGTAGATTTCAATTTTTTTAAATAATTTTTCAAAGATAAATTTAGAAATAAAAACATGCAGCTTCAGCTGTAAGAGTTACTAATACTCCAAACAAATTCCTCAGATTACTATCAGAAATTCCGCACATCAGAATAGGTTACAGAAAAGCAGATAATTAAAGTGTACATCAAAACTCAACAACTAAAAGAATTCATTCAGCACAGAAATATTCCAATTTGGTGCATTTGACATCCATTCTAGTAGTAGGATTTAGTCCAGGATTAATGAATTGAGTTAAATATTTTTTCTAAAATAATCAACTTTGACTTATCACAATGAAAACTACACTTTTATGATTAAAAATATATCGGCAAAACACTTTCAAATTTGGTTTGTTTATTCACTTCTGCTAATTTTTTTTTCAGATAACAACTGATTCAACCAAGATCAATGAACTATAAAAGCATTCCATGCAATTAATCCACAATCAAAGCAGGAATTAAACTCATAAAAGTTTCATTGAGCAGAAAAATTTTAATTTGTGGAGTACATCACAAACTTCTCAAGAATAAAAACAATATCTTCCAACATTTTTAGGAATTTAAAATGCATTGCAAAAAAATTTCAAGGATTTTTAATGAGGCTGTTTTTAAACAGAATAAAATTTCATATATTTTATGCAAATTAATTTCATTGGCATAACTCCATAAATACTGAAAGAGAATATACTAATCAGTTTAACAAACTTCTTCACCTTAAAAAATTATGTTATTTAGTTAAAAATTTAAAAAAGAGAAATTTGCAGATACTAACATTATACTTTTATAAACACTTAACTGAATTAACATTAAATTTTTTACACAAATTATTTTATTGTTATTATACAATTGCATTTAAAATAATTTTTTCAAAAGGATTAAAATTAGATGAACGATAAACCATTTTTTTATCAGCAGTTCATAACAAATTACAGCATATAATTCATTAATTTTGAGACTCGTAACTGGCCATGATTGCCTATCCAAACATCTATACTAGTCAAAAATTCTTCAGATTCCCTATTGTCACATATGATGTTCACACCAAAAAATGGGCATTCAACATTGAAGGCATGTATTGATTTCACCTATCAATGCCTCTGTGACAAATATTAAGAGAGAAAGAGTGTTTGCACAGCTGAGTCACTATTTTGTTCATTGTACTTTCTAATTTATTCTACATGTTTGTCTTCTGGCTGCTAGCCATTGGAAATAAAATATTTTAGATTTTAAAATACAAAATTTAAAACTATTGTATAACATCAAAAATAATTTTTTAACAAATCTCAAGTAACTTTATACAGCTACTAGAAAAATTTATAACAAGAAGTGTCAATATAACATATAAAAAACATATCACTTACACGACCGAGAGGCTTATCATGAGATAAAAACAACACAGAGTCCAAATCTAAAGGCTTTCGATCTTTCTGAGCATGAACTACAACTGTAATAAATGATAGGACTTATTTAATGTATAATCATAATTAAACAAAAAATTCTATGACTGAAGCCAAACATTTACAATAAACATTTCTAGGAGTAACTTAATTATTCAAGCAAATAACTTGTTATATAAGAAAATATAAAAAATGCAACATATTTAAATATTTCAAATAAGATAATTACCTTGTTTTTCAACAATTGAATGAACTGTACCTATCGTTACCAATTCTCTTTCTTCAACAGAGATTTGAAGATCTTCAATCGGTGGTAAATCCTAAATTAAAAATATTTAAATTCTCTTAAATCAGTACACACATACCATTTTTTTATATTTATAAACTATCTTAATTTTTCTTTCTATTCTCAAAGAACTTTTCAATGAGAGAAATTATTAAAATGAAATTGATTACTGTATTTGCTGACATTATATGACACTTTCTTCTTTAAAAATGAAAAGTAAAAACTACTCAAGAACTTATATTTATAGTAATATTCATCATGATATTTTAAGTAAATATTATGCATCATTTTTGGAATATGTATACAATAAAAATGTTTCTTTAACATAAAAATGTGCTTTAATATCACATTTATGTTTCTTTAACATAAATGTGAATTTAAAGCAATGGGAAAAATTCAAAATGTTCAAAATTAGATTTTAACAGTTTCATTTTTGAAAGTAAAATAATTCTAGTCAATTCAGATAATTTACCATATTTTGCTGTACATAAACTGCATATCATGTATTTTAAAATTTAAAAAGTTAAGAATTTTGATGTATATTATATATGCTTCCACAGATAGTCTGATAAAAATTTAAAAAAAATATTTGCCACCAGAAAAACACAGAATTAAAAAGAAAACTAGCATTGAAAGAAATGGAATTTATATTTTGTACAATAAATAATAAATGGTACCAAAAATTTCACGACACAGCTGACATATTTCAACTATAACTAGTTTTGCTCAATTATATTCACGAACTAATTAGTTTCCTCTGAATGATAACTTGTCTAGTGTCATTTTGTTTTTTTCTAAGCTGTTGTGTTATGAAAATATTCAAGTTCACATATTGTCACATGACAGCGAAATTGTTTAAGTTAAATGGCAAATTTTAAACTAAAAATTATGGGAAGGCAAATAGAAAATAGCAACAAATGTGCTAATGTAAGGCTAAAAACAAAGCATGTGCAATACGAAAGAAAAATGCATTTAATGTGCAAAACAATCGCTTATATTTAATTATTAATGTTGTGTTAGTCCCAATAATAGAGTTTAAGTATCTGTGGGTAGATATCCTGTTACGAATACCCACAATTATGCTAATTGCCAGAGCTATAACTATAAGCATAGCTATAATTATTAAGTGTTTAATGAAGCAAAAAAATACTATCTATTGGTTTAAGTATATATCAAGTATTTTGCTTTATTGACAGTAACTAATAGTATATCAACAATTAGACTTAAATAAATATAGCAAAGTTAGTTTATTGATATCAAAGATAATAAAATAAATATATAATATAAATTAAGTTTAAGATTTGATAATGAATAAAATAAAAATTTAAATAATTTTTTGTAACTACTAACAAAAATAAATTATAAGACTATGGTATTAGGTTTTAACTAAAACTAATGGACACCAGAGTTGTATGAACATGCTGCCAACATTTTGATTACCCTAAGCCACTGCTTTTACGCACTTGGTATACGTCCCCATGATGAAATGGCAAGTGTATGTAATTAATAACAGTTAAATACAACAAATTTATATTTTGATATAGCAATGCTAGATCAGCAAAGTGGTAAAATTTTAAGTGCATTAACAAAAAAAAATTAGATAGAATACATCGGTAAGGCATAGCAGAAAAATGAATTTAAAGAAAATAATGCAAGTATTTTAAATGAATGATATATATAGTGATATATAGTGATCAGAAAAATTATATAAAACTGTACTAAATTATGAACTTAAAAGCACTGGATACATAAATTTAGTTTGCACTGGGGTATAATCTTCAGATTTACAAGAAATTTTTAAAGTACTCTTGGTATCCGATTAAAAAATAATTTCATTGAAAATAGCATAACTAATTTCACAGTTTAATTAACATGTTTAATGTATTTCGAATAAACATACAAAAATTCAATATATCACCCATATTTCCGTTGAAAAGAGTTCACCATCAGCATTCTTGCAGACACATTTATTAAGCTAAAATATATGTAACAGGCACATATTATAAATATATACACATAATTACACTATCTACAATTGTCTACTATCCTATTAACAGGATCAACAGTTTGTAACTTTTATTTCATGTCATGTGCTCAACTGCTCTCTCCAAATACAAACAAGCATCATACCAAATGAGTGAAGAGGGAGGATCACCCCCAAGCATCACACTCTCTAGGAGTTGTACAAACTCTGATGATATCAGAACAGAAGATTTTACACTCTTTGCCAGTTATAGTTGAAATTGAACTATATTTTTATGGTTCACTACTGGACTGAACAAGAAATAATATATATAAGAATAATATAAGAATAACGAATAGCAAATAGTCAACTAATTGATTATTCTAAGACAAAGTGAAAATAAGACCATTAATGTACTATTCAAATTTTGTATATATTCTAGCCTGTTTTAATTTTAGCATACAGGATCATATTTATTTTGATATTACTTTGATTTACCTTTGAATAGCTTTATATTTGTATATGAAAATATTTATTTCAGCATATTAAATATAGTGCTAGAGAGCTTCACTATTCCATGAGGTCATATTTTACATATGATATAATACAAACTATAGATTTAACATAAACTAAGAATCTATTGTTTGAAAAGAAAAATTAAATCACCAGTAGAAATTATCATGGTATACTAATAAATACACATTTTAATATATACCTCAAGATCAAGTTCTCCTTTTGATTTGATAGTCATTGCTTTTGGTATAATACTGCAAAGATAAAATTTCATTAATAAGATTTATTTCTATTCAAATATATTTAATTAATAAGATTAGACACTTCTTAACTGAGTTTGAACTTATTTAAAAGTTAATTAAAAATTTTTAGTTGAATATATAAAAATATTTAATAGTCATATTTAGATGTAATAAAATATATTTTGAAGAAAATTGTTAAAATTATTATCAAGGAAAAAAAAACACATAAATTTATGCTTAGAGTTATTCAAACACTGCACACAATTACTTAAAATCAGTCCCTTCTACGTCAATTAATACAAATTTGGCACATAATCGAGCAAAAAAAGACTGTTATATCAATTACTTTTAAAAATGCAAAAAAGTTAGAATCCACGTAAAGATTATATTTCCATATCTTCCTGTAAATAATTCACAGCAAAGTATTATCTGTAAGGGCTTTATGCTGTGTAATAATAATACTAATAAAATGCCACATATTATCAGCAGCAATTATTCCGATGAATGGTCGAAAATATATACTGCTTATGTGGGTGTCACATATAATAAAAAAATACACAGTATTATTAAAAATATAAATTGTATAAAAAAAACGTATCTTATGAAAAAGATCTGTTTGAATCCATCTCGTCACAGATTGCGATAAACTAAGATGATAACACAAGATTGATCAAGAACAATAATTCTGAGAAGGTAGTAAAACTTGCCGATTTTTTAGTAACTTGTAAAATAAAATTAGACATATTTTTAAAAAATAAAATTTGTTTCTTTAATAATTAAAGGAAAGAAATAGATTATCTACAAATTGCTAATTGGATCATTTTTTCTTGTATCACATATGCTTTGTTTACTTTACTGTAACATTTTGTCTGCATTTTCTTAATGTACCTTATTAGCCTTTATTTTAAAAATCTGCTATGTAACTCAAAAGATTTTGCTTCCACATGAGGAATGTTCTTTAGCATAATTGGACAAAGCTAATGATAGAATGTCAGCTGAGTTGTGGCGCCATCTGTTAATTATAATACGAAACATAAATGAAATTTTTTCTAAACTTTATTATAAGCTTTTCTGATGGAGAATGTCCTTTATCAGATTATCTGTGACAGCACATAACAAGCACAATGAATTTCAAAGCTTTTTTTAACTTATAATCAACGAATTACATACAGGAAAATATGGTACTTTTTGTGTGTACCCAAAGAGGATGAGAGCCTCTATGCTTATAAATGATCAGGGAATATTAATAGTTATAATTTCTGTTTATCAAATATTAAATGTATTTCAAACAGATTACTAGAACTCTTGAAAAGCATAGAACAATGTATACAATAGCATTCATGAATTTATTAAAAGAAAAGAATATCAGACTACATTTAATTTTACTGCTTTAATATTAAAAAAAAAATCACTCTACAAATAAATAGAGTATACATTAATTTATAAATAATAATTCAACTTTTTCCCCTAAAACAGCTTTTATAAGATGCACATTGTTACTATATAATCATTTTATGCACAACTAACAGACAAGCAGTTACTTTATAATAAATTTGTCAGCTAACTCTAAAACCATGTCTAAATGAAAAATCGTGAACTAAAGCAAGACTACTGATTACTTTGATACTAGTTCTACCATATATACAAAATAAAAGAAAATATAATATGCAACAAAAAAAACATGCATTTTTATCTTAACTCCACAACATTCTTGGTTTTTTAAACCTTGAAAATTTCAGATATAAGGTCACTGTGAATGAAATCATGGTAGCCAACCAAAAATGCTTGTGATAAACTAACCAACCTTTGTACATGTGAAATAAACTAATTCTTAAAAGTGCCACTTTCAAAAATTGCTAAAACTGAAAAGTTCAAGTTAAAATATTTATTATTTGTACAGTTTTCAAAATGATTACTTTGTACTATAAATATTAATATTTTTTTATAAGTTATATATATTTATTACTTTTTTAAATTATATACATTCATATATTTCTTATATATGCTGCTTTTCTTTATTTCTCATATATTTCTTTAACTATACTCCAATCAGAATTCTTCCTACATTTGATAATAATTCATACAGTTAACTATCAATATATATGATTTATATGAGAATTTTCTCACAAAGACATATGTAAAACTCAATTTTCAATGGTTCTACGTAACAAAAGTTGGTTCCATTACTCAAAATTTGCTGGATTGAAGTGCTATTGATCCCTGAAGTTCAACAAACAAATTGTTTTAGGAGATTCATTGACAATAGACACCTCTCTTAAAATATCCAAAACTAAGCAATTTATGAACAATATACTTATCTGCATCTACTATTAAGAGAAGACAATTGCCTTCAGGGAAAAACTTTTTAATCCCTGTATAGTACAATAAATAATAACCAAACAACTTATTCTTTTCAAATACTAAGAGCATTTCCATTCAAAAAGTTTTTCCTTTTAAACTATGCATTTTTTGTAGTTGTTACATTTTTCTTGTTGGAACTTAAATACGCAATGAACAATATTTTGACCATTATCAAAATTTCTAACCATATTATTTCATTGTCAGCTTTACTTACACTTTTCTAATATTTAATAAAAATATGATTTGATCAGTCAATTTGGGTATCAATTTAGCCATACCACGAGTTACAGTATATAATACACAAGTTTTTTTCTTTTTAGTACGGACAAAGTTGATTTATCATGAGCATTTGTGTGAGCAAAATGATTTATGGAATTTAAATAAAAGAATGTCCTCATTAAAAAAGGCTTTAATTGCTTTGTGATTATCAGCTCAATCACACAGAAAACACTCAATGATTAATTGGCTTACTTAGGAAAAAGTCTAAATGACATTTTATGCTTGGTAATTTTTTGATGAGTACTATCCTTACAATGTTTTAATTCTCTTGTTGATGAAATTTATATTTCCTAAGCACAAAAATAAAAATAGTCCCTTTACAATTTTCTAATTCATTTATGATGTCCATTTGCATTTCTTCTAAATATCCATCTTAATCATGCCAATCTTATTTGTAAAGCAGAGTTAAAGAGATGTTTATTATTAAGAGTAAACTTCAACTCTAATTTTTATTTCCAATTCCTTTAATACCAGATGATATACATATGAATCTCACCAATTCAAAAGAAAAACTAATTTTCATCAATGATGTGACAACTAGTCCAATGGTAATAAGACATAGAGCGAAAAAATGCTATATAGAATAATTAAATCATAAAAGAGTTAAATTTTGGATAAAACTAATCTTAAGCAGTCCCTTAAACTGAATTAACTTTGGTGAAAGACAATGGACCAGTTACCAATTTGTGTGCCAAGAGCTGCACAGCTATCTCGCTAATCTAATTTACGTCACTATGCGTAATATCCGCTTATTTAATACCGATCACGCTCGAACTTCAACTTTGAAATCGTATGCTACTTCGAATTCCAAATATCAAAATTTTGAAAATTTTTTCACTATAATTATGTATTATAGAAGTATTAAAATTCTAATAACTAGAAAAAATTTTTTTATTAAAACTCGAACTTAAATATATTGTGCAGTGATGCCCACCTTAAAAAAAAACTTCATTGTAGCGCTACCTACTAAAGTGACAACAGGGCAATAAAGCTAAATATCTAACACTAACAAATTGCCTTTTTTTATTAAAACTCAAATTTTAATATGCAGGACAGTGACGCTCACCTTAAAAAACTTCAGTGTAGTGCTACCTACTACAGAGACAACTGAGCAATAAAGCTAAATTCCTAACGTTAACAAATACCATTTTTTATTTAAATTCAAATTACCCGGGCAAAAATTTATCATAAATTACGTCAACAAAGTCATCCCTATGAGCGGGTGAGTCCTTTGAAATAGTCTATAAACTGCACTTGATGTTACCTCAACTTCTGGAAATGAGGAACATCCATGGCTGTATGCGTTGTGTAGAATGTGTAGGCTGCAGCTTCCGACATTTACAATATTGGAATGATATTTACTTTTATAAAAAAAATCAGCCATTTTAGAAAAAACAGACCAGTTCACATTTGGGCCATCCATTGACAGCTGGAGTAATCCACTTGTTCCTAGTTCTAAGCACTTTTCATTCACTTTTTCGAACAAAACATCTCCAGTTGAATGATCTAAAAAATCAAATGAGTAATACCATGTTTTAACTGTATCATTATCCCAAAATCTTACACAGCAGACCAATTATTTTGTCTGGAGATAATTATTTAAGCTTTCATCATGGAGTAGCACATAATTAGAAATATTCTTAACTTTTTTCCAATAAGTTGGAAAAATAAGATGCAATATCAAAAACTGTTAAATAAGCACTTTTTCAGCACAACTTAATTGCTTTGCAATAGCACTGTCTGGAAACATTGCTTGAAAGAGGCCATTTATATTGTTACAAGAATTGCAGCTGAATCTACTGCTTAAAACTTAAAAGTGCCCATAAATTTTAGCCTTGAAAACTTCTATTGAAGAAACAAATGAATCTAAAATTTCAGAGCATGCTTTGGGCTCACATTCTTTAACAGGATCAATAGAATTAAAAATTTTTTTTAAATGAATAGATTGTTTAGCAGATATAGCTTGCTTTAAAAAATATATATGCTTTTTCTTTTTCATATGGGATTTAACTGCCGATTCGTCCATATTTGAAATACAGAAGTTTTTCTTGTAAAACAGACAATGGCCATGTGATGTTTCTGAATCACGCAAAAGCCAATCTTTGTATCGCTTTTTCAGAGTCCACTGGTCATTGAAAAGTAAATAATTTATTTCTGTCTTTATTTCATTAATAAACAAATTTATCCCGATTCAATTGTATTTAATAAAATTTTCATCGAGGAAGACATGGAAAACATGTTTTAACTCAAAAATTTTATATTTAAATATTAATATTGAACGAACTTTAAACAATATAAGGAAAACAGCAGCAAATAGAAAAAGGATAAACTAAAATCCCCGTTTTAATTGTGCAACATATTGATTTTGTTTGGTGAATATTTCACTTCACATAATTCTTACTTACCTTTACTTTATGTAAATCTAAAAACTACTAAATCGAATTATATGAAATTATTATAGCTGAACTAGATTTTGAAATGGTTAATACAAATCAACTGTTAAAAATACAAACATTTAATATCAATCATGCCACCATCTACTGGCAATATTAAAAGCTAATACTAAATTAAGTTTTTTCATAATTTTATTGAAAATTTTAAAATATTAAAACAAAAAATTCACAAAATTATAATATTTTCTAGAAAAAAAATAAGAAATGCATCAAGGTAAGAAAAATTGCAGGAGTAATTCATAATTTTCAAGGAGTTTCAAGGGCCCTTAATTTTTTTGGAATTTAAGGAGTTTCCAGGAGTAGTGCGAACCCTGTTGTAAGCTAACTAGGTGAGTTGGTTTGTTTGTCGCTCAACGGTCATTTTTTGCACACGAGGGCTAATTAGACCGGGACTTACGGTTTAAAGTGGAATCCGAACCCACGAACTGTTGAACCGAAGGCAAGAGCGCTAACGATTCGGCTGCCAGCTCGGCACTAACTAGGTGAGAGATAGATGTTTGTGCAACCAGAAATGACTCAATTTTTGCATTTTGATTAAATGCTTATTTACAAAATTTTGGGGTATTTTATTTTCTTTCATAATGAATAATTCAGCCATGGTAGTGTTTAGTTTTCTGCAAGATCAACAATAACCTCAAAAAAATTACTGAGAAAAAATTTAGAGAAATTACAATTCTCCGATATAAACTGTTTCCTGCAGGAGACTGAATTTTCAAGGATGATAATGTAACCAGCCTTAAAGCATGACTTTTCCAATCATTGTTTGTTGAACACAAGGATAAAATTAGAAATTGGGAATGTAGTGACCTCAATATGATTGAATAATTTTCTATCTTAGAGTGTTAAAAACAGAATCAATGTTCTCCCAAAACTTCAATGAAGAATGGTACAACATTCTTTAAAACACTATTCAGCACTTGGATGAATCAATTCCTAAGTGAATCCAAGTTGTACTACATGCCAAAGGCAGTCCTATACCATACTAAAAAGAAATTTCATAAATCTAAGATGTTCCCATTATTTTGAAAATCAAATAAATATATATAAGTAACACTTAATGAAAATCAATATCATTGTTTCTAAAAAAGTAAAATCATAAAATTTTAGTCATTTTAAAAATAGTAAAATACTTAAATGAAAAAAAATTGCTCTGACCTTCTAAAAATATAAATTTAAATAATTTAATCCAAGTAATTTATTCATAAATTGCCAATATAAAACAATTTCCATTTATTAGAAAGCAAAATCAATCAATTAAATCAAAATACCTATGGTGCATTTCTTCAAAAAACTCGAAATCAGAGCCTGATGAAGAGGAACTATCATCAGTCCATGAACTGGAATCTTTACATTTTCTAATTTCTATAACCTAAGACACACAAATTTATCATAATTAAATATATTCAGAGATAAATATCTATTTAATATTATAATACTTTTACCTGTATAGATTTGTCACTAGTTACTTTAAACAAAAATAGTCTACACTTGTATAAAGCCCATCATTTTGCAAAAAGATAATTATAAAACAAATCATTAGAAGCAATTCATATTTCCTTATTTTTTAAAGCAAAATTACTAAAGATTTTAATAAAGTTTCCAAAAAGGATAAATTTTTCAAAACAAAGATTTTATTATAAATAAATTAAAATGTTTCATTTTAATAACATCTTTGATTTGATTGGTGTGCCTTGAAGCAATTTATTAGTGTTTTTTTATTTGATTTTAATTTAAGGGTAAAACTGAGCCAAACATTGGCGAAAAAATTTCTGTCAAGTGGAAGAGTGAGGGGTATTGGAAATTGATTGGCAGCCCAGAATGGGTGCCAATCTTTGTAAGAAATTGGGGATTCTCCCTCCCCCCACCTAACACTAAATATAAGAAAACAATAATAATAACCATGTACCTGGTCACCGTCACCCGGACATGGTGGATGACTACCAGCTGTCCACAAGCCATCCACAAAATGATGTCACGTATGACCAAATTGAGGCAGAGCTTTCCAACAAACGAAGTATTCAGTATGTACAATATTTTCATCCACAAACGAGCGACAAGTGTATATTAAAATGATTCGTGCTGTTTATATAAGAACATGGGATTCAAATTCTCTGTAGGCATTGAAGAATTTATTATTGAATATTTTAAAGGCAAATTAAATATAATTTGTCAATATGTTTTAGAATTTCATTCTCTTGTTTTATAATATACACTTATTTATTCGATTATATACTTTTCATTAGATAACAGGTGTTTGTGAACCCTACACAGATAATTATTTTAATAAAAATTTAAAAAAATCAACTATATAAAGAATTTAGTTGAATAATTAATAATAATTTCAAAAGCAATTCTCTGGTAAAATTTCACAAGATTTTTAAAAACTATTTTCATTTTAATTAAATTTTCCTCGTTGAAATTGCTTTATAAAATTAGAAAAATGTTTTGAGTATTTTTAGTTTTTAATAAAAATTAAAGCATTTTTAGTTTAAACTGCAATTAAAACACTGCAGAAACTCTATTTAAATAACAATTTTTCATTTATTATTACTTTTATGAATGCCATAAATACATGAAATTTAATATGGTAAATAAATTTATTTGTATTTTTTATTAATATATTATGAACCAGGCTCTGAAATAAAATGTAATTATTTTTTAAATTAGGATTTTTAATATAATGCAAAAAATGCATACGTATTTGTAGAAAATTTTTTTTATAAAATGATTTTCCGATTTAGATATTATTAATAGTTTATAAAAATTCATTTCAAAGAAAAATTGTTAACTTTATTTTAAATAAGTTGCATGTGCAATAAGTTTTATGTTATTTAAATTTTGTTTTTTTTTTTCCGCTTCTTCCAAACATACTTCAGCAATATTTGCTGCTGATGGTAAAACTGAGTAATACGGTCGAAGTTTGGCGATTTTTTGGATTTTTTTTTCCGCCAAGTACAAGTAAGGATTGAAATTCCTACGCTATATTCACAGCGAAATACAAAACGAATATAAAAGACAGTATTGAAATTCCGGCACTATATCTAAACCAGGTAAAACTGAGGTCTGACCGTAATACTCAGTTTAGTTAGTTTTAAATACACAATACAATAATAATGCTCGAGTTAAACAGTAAATAAACTTTTATTGGTTAATATTTGGAGTGACGTTATTAATGACGTAATTGTTTCGTGTTTGGCTGGACAAAACAGACACTAGTGAAACACTAGCAACGCGGTGCACAGGTTTGCTGCCTGCCTTAATAAAGCGGGTTTTTCCCCAGATTTCAAATTGCTAAGCCTAACAGCATGCAAGTAAACAGTAATCGTAATAAGAATTGATTAAAAATTCTATTTAAAAATATTTCAGAATTAAAATTAAAGGAAATAAAGTAGCAAAAATAATTACTTTTAATAACATCTAGATAAAAATAAATAAAATAATGAATTTCAGTTATTAAAGATAGAATGTTACAAATCATTTCTACATAAATAAACAAATCTAGAATAATTTTGAAAAATAGATTCTATAATTTCGTTTATTATTGGAAATTTAGATACTTAACACAATTCTAGGAACTCTATGCCTGCAGAAAATAATTAAAATAAAATTCTTACATTCATTTTTCGTCCGCCGTTCTACACGCACAGCAAATTCCAAATTGAATATAAAAAACAGGATTGGGTAGGGATGAGAAGAAATACCTGTAATCAGTATTTGAATGTAACAACCAGTAATCACTATAATCAAATACTTTTTTTTCCAAATACTCAGTACTTCCAGTAATAAAGTTAGCACGAGTTTGAGTATTCTCAAACAGTTGCAGGTACAGATGGGAAGAAATACCTGTAACAAGTATTTTGTAATCAGTATTTGAATGTAACAACCTGTAATCAGTACTTTTTCTTCCAAATACTCAGTACTTCCAGTAACAAAGTCAGTGCGAGTTCGAGTATTCTCAGACAGTTGCAGGTACAATGTACTTGACCAGTTTCTAATACAGAGCGAGTACGTGAGTACGTGCCTGTTACAAAGTAATCAGCGGGTACGTGAGTACGTACTTGTTACAAAGTAATAAGCAAGTACGTGAGTACGTGGTTGTAACAAAGTAATAAGCAAGTACGTGGTTGTAACAAAGTAATAAGCAAGTACGTACGTGGTTGTTACAAAGTAATTAGTGTACTTGATTGAATGTAACAAGCACAGAAGAGCCAATGACAGAGCGAGTACAAGTAACAATGTGGTAGATATATCGATACAGACGGACGAATTAGGAGATTGTGTTAGGATTTGGGAAATCTCTTCCCATGATAGGAAGAGTGGGTAGGAGAAGAGAAATAAGATGCTGGTTTAACTGGAAAATAGAAGATTGAGTCTTGGGAATTAGAAAATCTCTTTGGGCTGAAGCAACACCCCCTAGAGAAGCATGTATTTTAGGAGAGGGTACATAATGAATTTCTATTGCGAAATGAAGAAAAAAAGCAAGTACATTTGTTTCGTTTTTGTTAATAAAATAAATGAGTTGGGAAAATCAATAATCGTAGCACATTTATTTAATCTTTATACTTCTGTTTTAAATATGTCACTTTTTAATATAAGAAAAAAGCCTGATATTCTTGTTATATATTATTCCATATTTATTGACTTATTTTTCTTATTATTTTTTAACTTTTAATTAAATTTTTTAAATCTGATCATTGTTTCCAAAATTACTCTATTAGCTTGAACAAAAAGTGAATGGAATTTTTTTTACTATATTTTAGTTTTAAAGATAATTTTTAAAAAAATCTTTCTAAAAGTAATTAAATATTCTTTATTTTAACAATTTTTTTCTCTTCAAAAATATTTTTACCATTAAAAATTAGGTAGTTATATAATCACATAAATTGCTGTTCTGAAAATGAGAAAACAAAATTAGGGGAAATTGTTCACGTAAATAAAAATGTATATTTTCAATTCGTATTTAAAATTTAAAATGGTATGATTGGAGGATGATTTTCGGAAACAGGAAAAGATATTTGAAAATAATTAATAACACTGAATTCTGAGAATTTTCTAGAACTTTTTGTATTTCAAATATAGAATTTTACTCTTTAATGTAAGTACCTGTTAAAAAATAAAAAACATTCGCTCATTATTCAAAATGAGCTGCATTTAAGCTAATTGATTAAGATGTGTTATATTAAGTAGTTTTATAGAAAAATTAAATTTCGTTTAGAGTTTTAATAAGAAAATACGTATTTCTAGCTTATCTCAAAATAATATAACTGGGAATCAAGCATTAAAATGTACGCCAGCACATTAGATTGAGAAAAATTACCTTTATTTTTATAAGGCCAAGTTTTCAGTTCAGATTTATGTCGGTAAATTCAGTTTAAATCGTAAAAAAAAATTACTTTTTGCATAAATTTCTGCACAAAATATAATGTTATTCTATTTAAATAAATGAACCGAAATTTATCACAACATAATTTAAAAAATCATAAGAATGAGAATATTGTCTAATATGCTACAATTTTTCTTGAAAATGTGCCAGTGATATATATATATATCTTGAAACTACGTAACGTAAACTCTGCACCCATTTAGATGACATAAAGCAAACATTTGAATATGTATGTAATGTAATATAATTTAAAGATTTGAAAAAAAAATTACGAGATATTTAAATGAATTTATGATAAATCAATTTCCGGATGTACTTTGTTCATAACATTGAATATTCAAAATATTATAAGATTAAAATTTGCATGATTGCAAATCCTAGGATTTTGTTTACCAATGTTATTGTAAAATGGGAGAGAAAAAAAAAGTAAACTGTTTTATATCAAGTTATATTGAAATACTTACAGTTTTGGTTTATATTACAGATCTTAATAAAAATGTTTTAATAAAACTTCCTTAAAAATTACACCTTATTTCTTTATATTCTTATAGAATCGTTACTCAAAAAACTGTAAATATTAAAATATCAAGAAACATATTTTATATAATAATTTCTTAAACATATGAAAAATATGCAATATGATTTAATATAATATTAATTTCAGTTTAAAATACAGTATGAAATTCCTGATAAAGTTCTAAGATATAATTGCACATTAGTGGATAGCAAATAAAACTATCTTATTTCCAAGTATGTAACAAAAAATATTATTGAATTTTAAAAAATAAATTTTAACTATATTGATTTTGAAACCTCTTAAACTAATATCATGATAAATCATAAATGAGAAAACTGCGAATCTTACTTATTATGTTTGATTAAAAAAAAGCGAGGCTAATTTAGTGAAAATTGATAGTTTTCGTTAAATTTGAGTACAACTATTTCAATTTTCCCACCAGTGTATGGTCTCTTGTTTTCAGGAAAGAAACACGATGTAAATAACATTATCTATTTTTCGGTCATATAATTCCCCTTCTTCCGTGGGGTGTCAGTCTACTACTGGTCATAAATTTTGAACCATGAGCTTTTTAATGAGGATCTCATTCTTGATGCTATTTTACGATCTCAAAATAAAGACCCTTTCTTCCGTCTGCTGGACATAACTTTTTGACCAAGAGCGATGTTAATGGGGATATAACGTCCCCGTTATTGCTTTAAACCCCCAAGTCATTTCCAGACTTTCGATGGACGTTAACACCTTTGCAGCTGTCAACGAGATTGATTTCCCACGTTTGAATTCTAGGAACAACATAGTACCCAAAAACAGTCAATTAGTTCTGATTGGAATATGATGTAAGAACGGCAAACAGGATTCGTGATGGCCAATTAAGTCCTTAATGACAAATGTAATTATTCGAATTTAACTGGAAGCTGAATGGACCATGTGCTTTCGAAGAATTTATTGCCTCTTCACTCGTTCTGATTAGAATCGGTGGAGTGGCTGGAAATAGAGGTCAAAAAGTGACATTAAAAGATGGATCTGGAGATTACTGTAGGCCAGATGTTGGGGGAAAGGTTAGTATAAATAGCAGACACTTGTGGGGAAGGAGGAGAGCTTCGACATACCTTTGGTGTTCCTGATATTTCTCTGAAACAGGTCCCGGAGCGGACAAGTCCCAGCGACGGAACGAGGGGTCTGAGAATGAATCAAGATCACAGAGAGACGCCTGGCTCTTGCCTACCTATGAGTCAGCCTATCCAGACTGAGTACTTTACAGGGACTTTATCTTAAAGAGTTCCATCTTCTCACGAGTGTTATATGACTCTATATTAAAATGGCCCTTTGACAATTTAGATAAAAGCATAGAGCCCCTAATTAAGGGTTAAGCTGTGTTTCGGTATAAAAGGAGAGATTAAGAAAGGTTCTCATGATCTGTGTACACATACAATAAATTACATTTGGCATAACATGAATATAAAATTTTGACTTCTCTTAACTATTTTCAATCCACTTTGTGATAACTTGTAAAAATATATACCTCTAGGAAAATAAAATGTGATACTTTTAATTCAAAATCGTTTTTATATATTACAAAATATCAATTTATTTTAATTATTCTAAGGGAGTAAAGATTGTATATTATTAGAATTTTTGTTGCTACTTTTGTTTTACATCATGCTAATTTTTTACTATGATCATGCTAATTTTTTATGTAAAATGAGTACTTTTTAAATTCATTCATTGTTTTATTTCACAGTGTTTTGTATTAAAATATAATTATGGAGCTTACAGTTTTACTAGCAAAATTATTTTGTATTTTTTTAATAATTAATAAGTCTGAAATAAATATGTTTATTCTATATCAAAGTAATTTACATAGTTGAATAAAATTGTATAAAATGAATTTTTTTTAACTGAAAAAATATTTTGATATAGAATGAACATATATATTTGAACCTCTTTAAATACAAATGTATTTTATTTTGGTTTCTACGTTTTTAAACAAAATATTTAAATTAAAACTATTAATATACTTTCATTGTTTTTTTTATTATTACGTGCATTTTTGATTTTGATTCCATATAAATATATGTACTTTTTATTCTACCACGTTTTAATTTCACTATATTTTACTATGAATATGTAGAATATAAATATATAGAATTTAAAATTTGGGAAAAATTTGTTTTATATTTTTTTACTATACAATTAATTTTATTCGTATAGTGATAATGTTGTGGTTGAAACATAATAATGGAAGTTTATTCATTTTAATTTTGAACTTCGAAATGAAAAAAAATTTTTGAATTAAGTCAACTTTTACTTTTTACCTTTATTTATACCATTATGCGTATTTTTTAAATTACAGTTTGATGTAAATAAAATATATGTATTTTAGTTCCTGTATTTTGTATTAAACATTACATTTTACTTAATATTTTACACTAAAACAATATAACATTTAGATTATTGGTAAAACAGTTTTACATTTTTTGATATTTAATGAATTTCTGTGTTACTATAAAAGTTACTTTATGAATGATGATCATATTCACTTAAAAAGTACTAATACAGTTTTAATTGCAAAGCTACTTTATTTATCCCTAAATTAAGATTCAGGAAACTGAAGCAAGACGTGTGAGTTAATGCAATTTTTATTTTAAAAAATCTAGTTTATCTATTTCATAAAAATATAAACAAATAAACGTCATTTATAAAATATATAACTATCTATTAGGTATCAAAAAATTTTGCTATATTTGTTTCATCAATGTTTAATAATAGAAAAATATAAGAAATTTAATTTGATTTTTGTTAAAAGTAATTGTATATTTCTAAGCAAATTAAAAAATTCTCTTTGTAATTGATTAACCCTCCCACTTTGCAATTCTTTACAAATAATTTGCTAGTTAATTATAAAAATTCATTTATATAATTGGAAAATCTTACTAAATTAAAACAAAAAATTAAGTTAATGATTTGGTTGAAAAATAGATATTATATTATCAAGACTAATTTAATATTTTAATTAAACTTTGAAAATTACAATCGAATAATTTGAAAATTTACTTAGAACAGATGAAAATTCTAAAAACAAATGTAAATAACAAAAGATTAGGATTTTTTATACTGAAAGAAATATATTTATTAAAATATATAAGTTAAAAATTTTTCACAGAAAAACAGTTTGTTGAGGAAATAACTTATATTTAATTGCTTCATACTAAAAATTAAAGTTTTTCAGGAAAAACAAAAATTGCTATTATTGAAATGTTGCATTTATAAAAAGAAATATTTTTATAGATTATTACATCAGCTCTTATTTTAACCTTAACTGGATGCTTATTTATAAATAATAATGATTTAAATTAACTTTAATTATATTAATTTATTTTATGAAATTATACAAAATGTTATATATTTAATTATTTATTTTTAATTAATTATTTATTTATTTATTACTAATTTAATTTTTATTTATTCATAAAACGTGAAAAAAATGTCATTATATTTTAATCCGATAGATGGCAGCACAAAAAAATGTAACAAGTACACAAAGTAATCGGTAAAATACTTGTTACTTTAAAAGTACCTGTACTCAGTACGTTCCAAGTACAAGAAAATTAACAAAGTCCCATCTCTAGTTGCAGGTACAATGTACTTAACCAGTTTCAAACACAGAGCGAGTACATGAGTACGTGCCTATTACTAAGTAATCAGCGAGTACGTCCCTGTTATAAAGTAACAAGCAAGTACTCACGTACTCGCTTGTTAAAAAGTAATCAGCGAGTACCTGAGTACTTGCTTGTTACAAAGTAATCAGCCAGTATGTGCGTACGTACTTGTTACAAAGTAATAAGTGTACTTGGCTGAATATAAGAAGTACAGAATAGCCAATGACAGAGCGAGTACAAGTAACAATATCATCGATATATCGATACAGACTGATTAATTATGAGATTGTTGTTGTTGTTGTTCCTTATTCCACTTAATCTAGTACAATCTAGACCAAGTCCAGTAGATCGTTCGCCCAGAGAAAGTCCCGAACCAGCGCAGGGTTTTCAAAAAGATCTCTCTTCTCCAAACCCAGACAGGAGAGGTCCGGAGAAGCTTGGTGGAAATTACATCTGAAGCGCACAGGGAACACCTTCTGTCCCTGAACGAATGTAAAGGTGCGAGTATGTCCAGTAATGAGCCTGGTAATGGTGGTTTGCAATTTCCTATTGCCCTTCAGCTCCAGGGCAGCACTAGGATGGTTTTGTTCGTTCCAGTCATGAGTAAGTGGGATCTTCCAAGTTTTGCTGTTTTCGGCTTTGACCCTTAAGAAAATTTCACTAAACGTAAGTAGTCCACCATTTTCATTTGTTTCAGCAGATCCCTCCTTAGCCAATTCATTGAAGTGGAGGTCCACATGAGTGGGAATCCACTGTAGATCAATGTCATTATGTGAAGAGTAACTCTTAAGTTTGTTTACAATGTCCATGCCGATCCTGTCATTAAAGCATCTCCATCTGCTTTGGTATAGAATGGAGCTCCTGCTGTCTGAGTAAATCCAGATGTCGCAAGTGCTGTTAAACGAGATCATAAATTTTAGGGCCTCGTCAATGGCTATCAATTCCGATCTAAAGACAGAACAAAAGTAGCTTCTTATGGTAGGGAATAGGGATGGGACCTTGCTACTTTTCCTGTACTTAGTACGTACTGAGTACAAGTACTTTTAAAGTAACAAGTATTTTACCAATTACATTTTGTACGTGTTAAAAATTTTTTTGTACTGCCATCTATCGGATAAAAATATAATGGCAAAGTTTTTAAAATTTTATAAACAAATTGAATAAAAACTAAATTAATAATAAATAAATAAATAATTAATTAACACTAAAGTAGATCAATAATATTTTATATAACACCATAAAATTAATTAATATACATTAATGTTAATTTAAATTATTATCATTTATAAATAAGCATTCACTTAAATATTAATAAAAATATCTATAAAAAGTAATTCTTATTATTCTTGTAACATTTCATTAATTGCAAGTTTTTGTTTTTCCTGTAAAGCTTTAATTTCTAGTATGAGGCAAAGAAATATAAGTTATTTATCTACAAACCGTTTTTTTGTAAAAATTGTAAATTTCTAATTTTTCTTAAACGTAATTCATTCAATATAAAATCATGACATTTTATTATTTACATTTATTTTCAGAATTTATATCTGTTCTAGGTAAATTTCCCAATTACTCAATCATAATTTTCAAAGACTTCCAATGTTAATTAAAATATAAAATTAGATGATATAATATAATTTTAATTTTTCAACTTAATCAGATGAAGTTTTATTAGAATTTAGTTAGACTTTCCAATAATGTAAGTGAATTTTTATAATTAACTGCTAAATATTTTGCAAAGAATTGTAAAGTGGGAGGTTTAATCAATTATAAAGAGGTTTTATTTTACGTTTGCTTACAAAAATACAGCAATTAATCAGAAAATAAAATTTAATTTAATTTCCTTTATTTTTCTATAATTAAACATTAATGAGACAAACATAGTAAATTTTTTTATGTACAATAGATACTAATTTTTATTATAAAAAAAAACGTTTACTTGTTTATATTTTTATGTAGTGGATAAACCAGTTTTTTCTAAAATAAAAATTGCATTAACTCACATATCTTGTTTCAGTTTCCTGAAACTTAATCAATTTAAATTTAAATAAAGTAGCTTTGCAATTAAAACTGTATTAATAATGATTAAGTAAACATAATCATTTTATATTAGATTTAGTTGCATATAATAAAATAATTTCAATAACTATCAATAAAAATATAAATCAATTTTACCAATAATATAAATGTTATAATGTTTTAAGGTAAAATATTGAGAAACAACGTTTAATAAAAAATGGAGGAACAGAAATACATATATTTTATTTACATCAATCCATAATTTAAGAAATAAACATGACAGTAACACATGGAGTATAAATAACGATAAGGTAAAAATATTAACTTAATTAAAGCTTTTATTCATTTTGAAACTTTGAACTAAAATGAATAAACTACCTTTATTAGGTTTAAATCAACATTCTCATTATCTGAATAAAAATAAATCGTATGGTAAAAAATAAAAAAGAACATTTTTTCGAAAAGTTTAAATTCTATATATTTACAGTAATATATAGTGAAACTAAAACATAATTGAATAAAAAATATACATATGTATATGGAATTATAATGAAAAGTATGCATAGTAAAAATAACAATGGAAGTATTGTAATGTCTCACCATCGGCACTTCCGATTTTAAGATCCTATGTTTTTTT
Source organism: Latrodectus hesperus (assembly GCA_037975125.1). Classification (NCBI taxonomy): domain Eukaryota; kingdom Metazoa; phylum Arthropoda; class Arachnida; order Araneae; family Theridiidae; genus Latrodectus; species Latrodectus hesperus. The sequence continues at coordinate 8,390 of JAJQOW010001351.1, read as the reverse complement.
TTTTTTTTTTTTTTTTTTTGAGACTCGTTGTACGCGAAGCAGGCGAAAGAGGTTGTCGCGAACCCATACATGACTCCTTGTAAATTTTGTTCTTTTTTTAATTAAATGTGTATGTTTCAAAATTGGAGTCATTTGTTTGTTTCATAACAAACTTATGTTTTTGGGGGCAGCGGTTTGATGCTTTTTAATGCTTTGCATTAGCATCCATTATGGAAATTAATTATGTGCTCTATAATGGATTACGTGCCGAAATGTTGGAATACAGGTAGGCCATTTTGATCAATCTTTCTCTGGCTACTAATGAAAATAAATAGTTTGGAATGTTATATAAATTTATAGAATATTTAGTTCCAATCTTATTTACGTGGTTTTCATGTTATATCAATTAATTTTGTTTATAAGTTTGTAAATGGTGTATTCCATATTACAAAGCTAATTTCTGTATTTCGTGTATTCGAATTTACAGTGTAATATTTTTTATAAGAAAAGTGTATCTTATTATAAATTTGCATTTCATAATTTTTATGTGGTTGATGTATTTCAATTCACGCATGAATATGTTAAAATAACTATGTTGTTTTAGATTAATGTGTAAAATCGAAAGTACACTTATATTCATAATTTTTTGAATGTTTCACTGAAAGTAGATTTTATGAAAGTAATATATACTTTAGAAAGGTTTTGATTTCGTTATGTGAAAACGAAAGTACATGATTACAAATAGGTTTGAATTTAAAGTAATGTGAGATTTATTGATATATTTTTGATTTTTGTTTGTAAAGTATCAAACTGATTTATTTGATATTTAAAAACGCATGTTTATTTTCATTGATAAAGATTTGAAAAGATATTTTCTTACTGTTTAAAATATCGTACGTTATTATCATTTTCATGTCGTGTATGATTAACTAACAAAGTTTATTGATTTAAAATCGAAAGCTGATTTCTGGTTTAGATTAGTTAAAGCTTTTAATTTATATTGTTGTTAAGAATTGTAGTGTTTTACATTTTGAATTAAATAAGGATTCAAAAATAATATAATTTCATTTTCTGTTTTAATATAGTAGTATTTGTATAAGAATCTGATTTTATAAAATTTATACATTTTTGATTAATAATTCAATTTATCTGAGTATCAAGCATTAGCTTGGTGATAAAAAAACTTGAAATCGAGAGTAGAAGATTTAATAAACTTGTTCTTCTTTTCAAAATATATGATTTTCTATCTATACACTATTTGTTGTATTACAATATAGTTTGTTTTCGTTTAAATTTTTAAATGTTATGGATATGTTTTATATTAGTAGAGTGTGTTAAATAATTTCTATAGTTATTTACGAAATTTTGTATATAGGTGGGTGTAGTCTGTTTTTTCTCTCATTATTGCATCTCTTCTGAGATAAAGCGTTAATAAATAAAATGGCTTTTTTAGCACGGGGGAAAAAGGGAGATTTAGTAGAAGTAGCTGAAGAGTTAAGGGAAATAGTTCCAGATTCTTTTAAAATCTCGGATATTAAAAAATTAATTTTAACTAGTAAAAACTTTAATGAGGAAGAAGTAAAATGTATATTAGATAGGGTAATCGAGGAAAGAGTTAAAAGGGAACAAGAAGAAAAAGAAGAAAGAGTTAGGCGAGAAATACTAGAAAAAGAGGAAAGAATTAGGCGAGAAGAAATAGAAAAAGAAGAAAGAATTAGACGTGAAGAAATAGAAAAAGAAGAAAGAATTAGACGTGAAGAAATAGAAAAAGAAGAAAGAATTGGACGTGAAGAAAGAGAACATATTTTGGAAATGAAACGTCTGGAAATCTCTTCAAATGCTGCAATTTCGAACGCAGAATCAGTTACAAATAGGACTGAACATGCTCAAAAAATTCAATTAATGCAAATAACGCCAAAATTCGATGAAAGGAAAGATGAGATGAGTTTATACTTAATAAATTTTGAGCGTAGAGCAGAAATGGCTCATATTCCCAAAAACGAATGGGTAGTTTATCTTGTAAGTGCAAGTTTTACCTTCAGAGATATCTAACATGTTAGCTAGAGAACCTCCAGAAATGGCTGATGATTACGATTACGTGAAGGAAATTATTCTTAAACGATTCAAGTTAAATAGCGAATAATTAAGACAATTGTTCCTTAAACACCAGAAAACGTCAGACAAATCATGGAGAAATTATGCACAAGAATTGAATAGTTACTTTACGGAATGGCTTACGGAATTAGAAATAACGATATTTGAACAGCTTAAGGAACTAATGGTAACAGATCAATTGAAACGTCGTGTGCCAATTGAAATTAAGGAACATTTTTTGGCGGAATGGCTTAAAATAAATTCGCCGTATGATCTGACAGAGAAAATAGATGAATATGAAAGTTAAGAGATAGTTTTAAGACGAAAGATTTTACAAAACTCGCTCGAAATAATTTTGGTTTTCGTCAACAAAATGAAAACCGTGCCTTTAAGTTTAATGAAGTAGTTCGGAATCATAAATCTCATGTTCCTAAAAGAGTCGAGAATAAAAATTCTAATTATTCACATGAAAAGGAATTTGAAAAACGAAAACAACTCCTATGATATGGCTCTTATAGTCATTTGCGGCCTCAGTGTGACAAAATAAAAAAGAACTTAGAATCGGTAGCATCCAACGAAATTGCTAGAAGTACATTTAATGAGTTGATGGCTCCTTACACTAGTATCGGCACTGTTAATGGAATTCAAATGCCAATCTTAAGAGACACTGGAGCAACTCTTGATTTGATTTGTGGAAAATACGTGAAACCTGATATGTTCACGAAGGAAAAGGTTTGGCTAAGAACAGAAACTTTAGTATGCTTACCTATTGCCGAGGTTGAAATAAATTGTGAATTAGGTCACATTTTGACAAAGGCAGCAGTTCTTCGAGATTCTTTGGATCAAGGAAGATATTTACTGGGAAACAAAACAGCCGCTTTATTTGAGGAAATTAAAAAGCATGAGGAGGTGAAAATACATATGATAAATGTTATAGAAACTCGAGCTCAAAAAAGACGGAAGGAAAATAGCACGAATAAAGAGATTATTGATTCTGAAATAGAATCTTCTTGGTCTTGCTTCCAAACTAAACAAAATGAAGAATTAGAGCAAAATACAATTTTGCCACCATTAGAAACTGAAGTTGAAGGGATGGATTTGATAAAAACATCTCCAGAAGAATTTGCTCGGGAACAAAAGGTGTGCGAAGATTTGAAACATCTCTTTGAGCAAGCTAAACGACAATCTTCGAAAGACAATAAATATATTAGAATAAATCAATTGTTGTTTTATAATAAAATGGACAATGATGGAACTGTAAGAAGATTATTAGTTGTGCCCAAGAAGTTTCGCAACCAACTAAAAGGGATCTGCCATGAGATAACTGCAGCTCATTTAGGTATAACTAAAAAAGATATGCTGTGCAAAACTTTCTACTGGCCTAACTGCTTTAAAGAAATTGAAAATTTTGTTAAATCTTGTGACAAATTTCAGCGAGTAGGAAAGCCTCAAGATAAGAAAAGGGCTCCTTTGAAACTGGTTCCAGTAATTCCGGAAATATTTACAAGAATTAACGTTGAAGCATGTGGTCCTTTACCTATAACTTCCTGTGGTAACCAGTATATTATAACAGCTATTTGCATGTCATCCAAGTATCCAGATGCCATCCCAGTACCAGATATACGTTTTACTACTGTGATTGATGCTTTTCTTCAGATATTTAGCCGCATGGGTTTTCCTAGGGAGTTGCAAAGTGATCAAGGAACATCTTTCATGAGTGTCCTGACATCAGAATTTTAGGAAAAATTTGGTATTAAAGTTGTGCATAGTTCCGTTCAGCATCCCCAAAGCAATCCTGTTGAGAGATTGCATAGAACTTTAAAGAGAATACTGAAAGTTCTTTGCTTAGAAAAAGGTACAGATTGGGAGAAGATTTTACCTCAGGCACTTTTTGCTCTTAAAACTTGCATTCATGATAGCACTGGATATTCTCCTACAGAATTAGTCCATGGTCGGAACTTAAGTAACACTATTATATTAGAATAACACTATTATATTAGAATAGGGAACTTAAGTAACACCCGTAACACCATTATATGAAAATCTAACTGGTAAAACCATTGAAGAAGATAGTGTGATTGCTTACGTTTTTAATCTTTTAAATAGAATGAAAAGATGCCAAGAATTAGCTGTGCAAAATATGACAGAGGCTAAAGAAAAACAGAAACTTTGGTATGACCGTAAGGCTACGAAAAGAGAATTTAAAGAAAATGATCTTGTGTTAGTTGTTGCACCTTCTAGATCAAACAAATTTTCTGTTCATTGGATAGGTCCAGGAAAAGTAGTAAAATGATTATCGGACACAAATTACGTAATACAATTTCCCGATAAGGAAAAATTACATGTATACCATGTAAATATGTTAAAACCTTATTTTCAGCGTCCAGAAGATGTTAATTTAATTTTTACCTCTAATTCTGATAATGAAGATATTGATTTTGAGAAAGAAGATATCCCAAGTTTTGAAATTAATTCATCTACCCTTTTAGAGACTCTCGTTGTACGCGAAGCAGGCGAGAGAGGTTGTCGCGAACCCATGCATGACTCCTTGTAAATTTTGTTCTTTTTTTAATTAAATGTGTATGTTTCAAAATTGGAGTTATTTGTTTGTTTCATAACAGTATGTAAGCAGATTTAATTTTAATATATTTTTTACGAAAGTCTTACTAAATTCTAATAAAAAATGACATTTGGTTTAACTGGTTGGTTAAATAGAAGAGGGATACTTGGGAATTGAAAGATCTCTTTGGGTTGAAGGGGGAGACATTATAAATTTATATTGCGAAATAAAATACGCATGTACATTTGTTTCGTACGCGCGCGCGTTTCTGTTTATAAAATAAATGACCGTTAATAAAAAACGTTTTTTTTTTTAAAATATAAGAAAAGCATATTCTTGTTATGTATTTAGCATATTTTGTTAATTTTTATTTTTGTTATTATTTCTTTTAAAAATTCAATTTTATTTTATGAACAAATATAACATATTAATTTAAACCTTAAATTAGGTCAGATTTCTTAAATTAAAAAAAATGTTTAAATTAAATCTGCTTACATACTTCCATTGTTATTTTTACTATGCATATTTTTTATTATAATTCCATACAAATATGTTTATTTTTTATTCAACCATGTTTTAATTTCACTATATTTTACTGTAAATATATAGAATTTAAACTTTTAGAAAAAATTTTCTTTTGTATATTTTACCATACGATTTATTTTTATTCAGATAATGAGAATGTTGATTTAAACCTAATAAAGGTAGTTTATTCATTTTAGTTTAAAGTTTCGAAATGAAAAAAGCTTTAATTAAGTTAATATTTTTACCTTATCGTTATTTATACTCCATGTGTTACTGTCATGTTTATTTCTTAAATTATGGATTGATGTAAATAAAATATATGTATTTCTGTTCCTCCATTTTTTATTAAACGTTGTTTCTCAATATTTTACCTTAAAACATTATAACATTTAGATTATTGGTAAAACTGTTTTATATTTTTTGATAGTTATTGAAATTTTATGCAACTATATCAAATATAAAATGATTATGTTTACTTAAACATTATTAATACAGTTTTAATTGCAAAGCTACTTTATTTAACCATAAATTGATTAAGTTTCAGGAAACTGAAACAAGATATGTGAGTTAATGCAATTTTTATTTTAGAAAAAACTGGTTTATCTACTACATAAAAATATAAACAAGTAAACGTCTTTTATAATAAAAATTACTATCTATTGTACATAAAAAAATTTTACTATGTTTGACTCGTTAATGTTTAATTATAGAAAAATAAAGGAAATTAAATTTAAGTTGATTTTTCTGATTAATTGCTGTATTTTTGTAAGCAAAAGTAAAATAAAACTTTTTTGTAATTGATTAAACCTCCCACTTTTCAATTCTTTACAAAATATTTACCAGTTAATTATAAAAATTCATTTAAATTATTGGAAAGTCTCACTAAATTCTAATAAAAAATTAAGCTGATTTGGTTGAAAAATTGAAATTAAATTATCTCATCTAATTTTATATTTTAATTAACATTGGAAGTCTTTGAAAATACTATTGAGTAATTGGAAAATTTACTTAGAACAGATATAAATTCTGAAAACAAATGTAAATAACAAAATGTCATGATTTTTATATTGAATGAAATACGTTTAAGAAAATTTAGAAATTTTAAATTTTTTTTACAAAAAAACGGTTTGTAAATAAATAACTTATATTTCTTTGCTTCGTACTAGAAATTAAAGAACTACACGAAAAACAAAAACTTGCAATTAATGAAATGTTGCATAAATAATAAGAATTACTTTTTATAGATCTTTTTATTAGTATTTTAAGTGAATGCTTATTTATAAATTATATTAATTTAAATTAACATTATGTATATTAATTAATTTTATGGAGTAATATAAAATATTATTGATCTACTTTAGTTTTAATTAATTATTAATTTATTTATTATTAATTTAGTTTTTATTCAATTTATTTTTAAAATTTTAAAAACTTTGTCATTATATTTTTATCTGATAGATGGCAGCACAAAAGAAATTGTAATAAGTACAAAATGTAATCAGTAAAATACTTGTTACTTTGAAAGTAACTTCAGTAAGAACTAAGTACAAGAAAAGTAACAAGGTCCCATCCCTAGGATTGGGTATAAAACTTTAAATCATTCTTATTTAAGATATAATCTTTTGTTAATGCAATAAAGCCTATTATAATTTAATCTCCAAGTTTTTTGCTCAGCTCGCATAAAACTTGACATATAAGTATATATTTATTTAACTGTATTTTAATTATTTCATTTAAACAGCTTGTTTTGCAAGTTTATAAGATTATATAAGTAGTTACGAACATGCAAAAAAAATAATAATAAAGTGTTGTAACAACTAAAAATAAATTTATAAAAAACTATTATCAATAAGGACGGATATTATGGATATTTGTCTTCAGCTCTTATTACTAATAGCCGTGCAACTTGTAGGTTTATTTTTGTGGATAAAGAATTCATTTTTTACATGAGATTTTCCCAAGCTTTCTTGATAAATTTTGATCTGCAAACTCCCCCACCCCCCAACAATATGAGAACAAAATCATTAGAATGTATAAAATGATTTTATTTTTCCAAAACTGATACATTCAGAATTTAAGTTTTCTATGTCTAAAATTCTTATTGGGAATTAGACTTTTAACTGTTGTTCCTGATCTAATTAGAACTCGCGTACAAAAAAAGACCGTTTAAGGACAAACGAACCAAGCTGGGCATACAGGTATTCATACTAGAAAAGAAATGTCAACATTCTTTGCTCATGATTTTAATATGAGAAATTCTCTCAGTCGCTTACTTTACCAATGAAAAATGTCTACTTATTTTTAATTTTTAATAGAGAATTCTTTCTTTTTCGATTTTGAAATATTTGGTTTTTTTTTTTTTTTTTATTCAAAAGAGCTTTTTATTTTGATTTATTTTCATATTGTTTTACGCAATGGTATATTTTCTTTTTTATTCAATAGTTTATACATTAAAGATCTTTTTAATTTTTTACAGTGCAGAATAATTATATGCCCAATTTCATAATATTCCTCTAGAATGATTTCTCTCAAGTTAAAACAGGTTTTTGTTATAAATTGTAATAATTAAAAATAGGTTTTAAATAAGTAAATGTAATGAATACGTGCTAGACAGAAAATAAAATTCGATAATTTTTTCTGTTCCATAAGTCAAGATTTCTAAAAGTCAAAATTTTCGAACAAAGTTCATCGTTTTTAACAAAACCATGTTACTTGGGAATATTCAATCCTTGTGATCTCTTAGGTATTTATTAATTTTACATTAAATCTAATTTTAATTTAAAAATTCAATAACTTGTGCTAGTAGAATTATCATTTTAAATGTTTATATAATTTTACAAATGATTGACAAAAAATGGAAAATCTTAGTTTTAAAAAATATGTTTTTTTGTAAATAAAGTAATAAAGCTTACATCATTTTTTGTTGAACGTTAAAAAATTACTTTGAAAAATTAATTTAAATCTATCAAACTTGATTTTAAAATGAATGTTACCATTTACAATTGTAATTAATATATTTAAATTTTTCTTCTTAATGAAATTCTTTTCATTGAAAAATTATATTTATGTCAGTATCATGCTAATACCTGAGCTGTTTCCCTTTTTTGATAAAAACATATCTTGTGACAAGATTATATTTATCAGAAAATGGAAACAAATCTTAGGTATTAGCATCATGCATACATTTACTGAAGACGCAAATATTTTAAATGAAAATATTTGCAACTTATAA
>JAJQOW010001350.1:0-53103 GCA_037975125.1 Latrodectus hesperus | reverse complement strand
GTGTTAACTGAAGATATTAAGATCATGTACATTTAATTTATAAAATATATATTTGAATATTCACTTTTTAAATTTGTAAAAAAGATTTTTAAATATTATATTTACTTTATTTTCATACATATTATTTTACATTATTTCCCTGGTGAAATTTTATGAGTTCAGTCTTCTTTAACATGATCAAACATCATAAATTTAATAAAAATGAACATTTATAAAAGATCATATGTTACACTATATTTATCCAAAAGCAAAATCTTGGAGTTTGAAATTTCTAATTTTAATATGGGTACTACATATCGCAAAATTGCTTGATGTTATAATTATATGCCTCAAATATTTTTACAAGTGTCCGTTCGTATGTATGAAAGTCAATGCATATACTGTATATTTCTAAAGTTTTTCTTTATCTGCCAAATAAACATTTGATATATCATTTTGAACTTATTAATGGAACTTTATAATAAAATATTACAAATAAAATGACCTTTAAATTTTTATTTTAATAGCAGCATGTATATTTATATAATTCTATAATGTCAATATTTTTTTAAAAGCTAATTAATATAAGCCCCAACTGGTTATTAAATTTTACGATCACAGAAAGCTTTTTATTTCTATTATTTCATTTTAAATTCATTATTTTTAACATTTTCTCAATAATTAATGATTGATTTCAAGGATATGAAATTTTCATTTTTTCAACATATAACAGAATTATCTTTATTTTATCTAAAATACAAATATTCCTTGTATTTTAGATAAAATAAAAATAATTTTGTTATATTTAAGTTAATTTATTCCTCACAAACGAATATATTTTTTATCTGTTTACTGACTAAATGTCACGACTAAATATAGAATCTATTTCTATTTTCCTTTATACAAATAATTTAAGAAGCAAATGTTTGTATCTTTTTATTTAAGGTACATCTAAGGTTAGTCCTTTTACTGTGTGTATGTGTTCTTTATTTCAAATTCTACATTTGACAGCAAAATTCAGAAAAGAAGATTTTTATGAAACGTTGATGGCTTTTCGAACGACAATGCTTGCTTACTTTTTTGAGGTTGAAAAATATTATATGAGCTTTCATAAAAATAAAGTGGTTCTTTTTATCCTTCATTTTCTAGAAGAGACAAATACTTTTATAATCCTTATTTCTTCAACCGTAAAATGGTGAAACCAGAAAAATTATCCTTTATTTTACGAAAAACATTTTTTCGTTTTATCATTTAAGTAACTTTTTCACTTAAATTTCAAAGCAATGTTTTATTAAAAGGATTGTTCTTTTATAAGAAGCAAATATTTGTGTGACCATATTCTAATATTTTCTTTATTTTAATTCTTTTGCACAATCTGTGTATATTTTTGTTTTTAAATTCATTCAAAACTTACAAATGTCAAATGATTTAATAACATTTGCTTTTTAATAACATAAAGTAAATGAAAATCCTCAGTAATTGTTATAAAACTAGTTTCGCATAGACTCTTAATTTCCACACAAGATTATACATATTTCATCATATGACTATCTCAATTATTTTAGAAAAATATTTTTTGCTTGAAACGTATTTTATACGACTTACATAACATTTTACGATTTTTAATTTTATAAAATTTGAGTGAGAATTTAATGATCCTTTTTATTTTAATCTTAAACTTTTACAACCACTCAAGCACATTTTACTACACTTTACAATTAATTTTTTTTAGAAATACGTTTCTTATGATAATTATTAGGAAATTATAATCATTAAGTTTAATAATGATTATAATTTCCTAATAATCGCCGAATGTCCTGTAGGAATGACAGGATAGCCTTAAATATAGAATCAGAGGCCGCGAACCAGCTTCCGTAAATCCTGGTGTTATGCGATCCGTGCCTAGGGCTAATTGGTACCGCGGTATTGGTGTCTTAACGGAGCCTCTAGTTGCCTGGCAAACTTCTAGAGTAATTTGCCTTGCCAGTAACTCAGGCAATGCTGGGTGGACTTATATTACCTGAGCTTATTAATTGTTATCTTGTGGCTGAAAAGACACAAGAAATAACAAACCTTTCTGCATTTGCAGGTGAAACCTCTGTAGTAGACCTTGCTGAAAAAGACAAGGGAACTCAGAGGCAATCTTGTAAAGGGGCAGTAATGAATCCTTCACTTGAGGTAGAAATGACCTCCAAACCATCTTCTTCTGGTGAAAGTCAGGAAGCTATCGCTAGCATGACTGACTTTCTGACCAGATGGGACTGTTTCAGCAAGACCCTATCTGCTGGAAATGTCATACGCAAGAGGAAACGGCAGAGCATATCATTTATGAATGCGAGGCTCTTGCCCTCCCTAGATTAACTTCTTTAGGCATCATCCATACTAGAGAGTTACACCTAGACTCCATTAAAGGATTATCAGACTTTATTAATAATGTGGGTGACCCAAGTAACTGGAACTAGGAAACATTGGGTTTGGTGTTAAATGGTACAAAATGCTGATAAAAGCAGAGGTGCCCAATGACATACAAACCCCATTCTAAGAAGAAGAAGAAATTTAATAAGCTAATCACTCTTGACTTTTATTAGCAAACTGAAAACGAACTAGTTTCTATTTGCGTCCTCAAAAATTTTTTGACATAATCATATATATATTTATATATATATTATTTTGTAAATATGGGTAATATAACTTTTTTATATATATGAGAAAGTACAAACAAGCAGAAATAGGGAACATTTATTGACGAGAATGATGACTCTAAACAGGAACAGGAAGGTTCCTGTCTAGAGTCATAGTCCAGACAGGAACCTCCTGTTGTTGGTGATGGCAGCTCGCTGTATATATATATATATATATATATATATATATATATATATATATATATATATATATATATATATATATATATATATATATATATATATATATATATATATATATATATATATATATATATATATATATATATATATATATATATATATATATATATATATATATATATATATATATATATATATATATATATATATATATATATATATATATATATATATATATATATATATATATATATAAATAAAGCTTTGATAATTATAAATTATTTTAGACAGCTTTTTGGACTGATGTAGTTCAGTAAGGCGGGAGAGATTCTTTCTCCTGCTTAGAATACTGTGAACACTATATCTAATATTGCCATAAACTGTCAAGCTAAGAGAGTCTGTCCTTATTCAAAGTAACTTGAATACCATAGTAAGACAGACAGCGTTGTATAAGAAAGAAATTAAAAAATAACTCATTGTTTGTCCTTGATAAAAATTGTATGGAAACAGGCAATGTTTAATTGCTTCTGCTTTCAAAATTACTAGCTGGTTATAAATCGCACTAAAGATTAATAATACAATTTTAAAAAGGTAAAAGATTTTCATAGAAAATAAAATTAAAATAGCTTATTACAAATCATTGTAGAATTCGTAATTGAAAACTTTTGCTTATTACAAGTCATACAAATCTTAGAAAATCAAATGATATTAATTAAAATTTGAAGATGATTTCACATATATAACTGAAATGAAAAAGAAAATATGACTTATCTCATTTATTTTCAAAAGTGTAAATAAACTAATTGTCTAGAAAATAAAAATAAAGAGTGATATAATTTTAAATTATGATTATCCTTAATAAAATATTTATATTTAGTTGAATTTTTTAAGTTTTCTAATAATGATAAAATTAAAGAGATTGTTATTTAAGGATGGAGAGATTAACATTACTAAATTGCTGTCAATGTTTATAAGATGAATGATAAACTTGAAATCGGAATGTCTGTATACATTTATTTCAAGCTAAGCCAATATCTTTTATAGTGTTAAAAAAAGATATTTTTCAAAGATTCTATAAGAAAATGTTCGTTTTTGTATTCAAAATATTCGGGTTAACTTCCAGTGGAAGTCCTTCGATTTTTGAATCCCCTTTCAAATGTCAAACAAATTTTATTCCAAAATAAGTAACTTCAAAATACATGAAACATTTTCGAATGAAACTGATTGAAATTTGTTAGTGCATTCAGCTGCTGAAATTTAAATTTGAATAAATTTTATTTCGAACTAGTATGCCATTTCTAGCTCTGCAAAAAATATATGTATCATTTTTAATAATAACTCTCATTGATTCATTGATTATTAATCATCAATGGAAAAAAATTGACATAATGCCAAGTTTACCATAGAAAACACAAATCATAAGACTGTTAAAACAGGTGAAATTATCTTTGTATTCAATATAATGTATTTTGTTATGACATACAACTTCATTTCTAAAATGTTTTAACTTACAATAATTTACTTTTCTTATTAGAAATAATAATGTGACAAGATTTTGTTTCCTTGTTTTTGTTTTCTTTATCGACTTAATTATTTTATTTTCTGAAATTTTAAAATTATAATTATTTTTAATGACAAGGGCAATCTGAACTGTTTGAACACTAGAATCGTTTCAAGAACGTTTCTAGATCATTTCTAGGAAACTAGAATAAATACTAGAATCGTTTTGTTTTAGTTTTCATGTTCAGTTTAAAACTATTCTAATTTTTAATTGATTATGGAAATTTAAATATATGCTACTCCAACACAATTTAAATTTATTATTGAAATCTTTTGCTTATTATAAGCAAAATGCGACTGCTAAATAGGAATATTTTAAGAATAACTTTGTTTTAATTGTATATTATTTCTGAAATCTTGGAATAATTTAATGAAACAAAGCTATTGTTGTCATTGTTGCCTTGTGGCAACTAGGCGGAAAATATGGAGTGTGTTGCTCCATTCTTCCAACTGGACAGTAATTTGGTGGGTAGTCCAACTTCTCCAGTACGCACATGACATAGGTATTCGTTTACATAGCTATAACTCTACACATTTTATCGGAAAACTCCTGATTTTTCAACATTTCTCCCTTTCCGTAAAAATGCATGAAAATCTATTTATTTTTGGCACACAATTTCAGAGAAAACATAAAAACAGCCGAAATTTTGCCGGAAAAAAGAGTCCATTGAGTTGTTTTAATATAGCTTAAACCGTCAATAAATGCCTCACTCATATAATGATAATAAATATAAATAAATTAAACCCTTTTCCTCTAAGTTTTGAACTCCATCTGCCCACCGTGGTAGGATGACCCTCTAACCACTAGGTTGCTAAGAACTTTAACGAGATGGTGGCTAGGTAATTAACATTCAGAGCAGACTCCAGTTGTCTGTTTACATAAGCAGTTCAATTATAAGGAATATTATTAGATATTAGTAATTTAATTAGAAAAATATTTCCGTCAAATGAATTATTTGTCATTGAATAAAATTTATTTAGTAATGTATTTTATGTTTTTATGAAATTTTATAAGTTAAATATTTATAAATTGCACAAGACTAGTAAAAATTGACCTATAAAATAAATATTGGCACATAAACGTTGATGTTTATTTTCTTACATGTAGTATACTCTAACATTTTTCATAGTTCCTTTATGAAGCTGATAACAATTAAAATATTAAGATTAACGCAAAATATATTAAACATAAATCATTCTCCGAATGCATAATCTAAAGAGTAAAATTGTCTTTTTGAGGTACTACCGCTTAAAACATTCTGTTTCAAGCAAAAATGTCGCTAGTAGTGTCTCTAGATTTTTTCCTTCGAAATCAGCAGAGTCTACTGATTTGTTTCCTCCAAGGTTTGCAGGTATACGTTTATAGGGTAGGCAATCCTTCACATCCCATTTACATTAGGAAAAGACAGACAGGAGAGAGAGAAAAAAGTACATCCATGCCCGAACCAGAATTCTTACCCGTGACCTCCCTATCCGCAGTTAGCACTCTGACCACTAGACAGGGTGGGTGGCAATCAAAACTTTTCTTTTATACATAAGAATAACAAGTTGTTCTGATGATTTTACGCATCTCAGTGTATTGATAGAATAATAAAATTTCTATTAATATCATCAATATAACTACTAAATTCATACTATGAACCTTGATTTTATAAATTTTTACTTGTTAGAATCACACATTGATAAATTTATAAATATATTACGATTCAATTTAAAAATATTAATTAAAATATGATTCAACTGCTTCAAATTAATATTATATTTCTCTATTCCAAAAGTGTAAGTTATTATATTTAATATATTAAACTTTTATCTTTAAAGTTTCATATTTAGCTGCAATATCAAATATAACTATAAACTTTTTATGGCCATATATATTTGTCCTTAACAAACACTGTCATACTGTTGAAAATGAATTGATGTATTGTTAGATGTCTTTATTACCTATCAAAATACAAAAAAACTTCTAAATATAAATAATATTTACAAATTTACAAATCTTTTTAAGGCATAACAATCATATATTGAGATATAGCAAGAAAATGACTTCAGAACTTTGAATAAAACTGACTTTTATTCAAAATTATTTAAAACTTTATGCATTTGAAACTCTAAAATAAATCATATATAGTTCCTTTACAAGTCAAATACTTTATTTCTGTTATAGTTCATATTTTGCCATTGAATAAAAAAACCACCCAAATATAACAAAAACGCTTTTTAATATCTATGAAATAGATCAAAAAATTCACATAGATTATGAATTTTGTTATAAATTCAACGAAATACCATGCATTTAAGTGCTTTAAATTTTATCAATTAATATAATTAAAAGCTTTAGGGTAGAAATACTCGTATATAGGATACATTGCTTGTATAAAAATGTTATACTTAACATAACAAATATATGCAATGACTTTATTATGAGTGCGATGTTGTCTTTTATTAGATTAAATATTAAATAAAAAAGTTCATTAAATTAAGTGCCTGAATAATTTTTAAAATGTTGTCTTAAACTTGATACATATTTAGAAAAGGAAGATGAAATTAGCTCAAAATAGTTTGTTTCCTTTCTGTCTTTATATAGTTTTATTTTCTGAAAAGTGGACTCGGAAATGCATCTTTACCCTTATCACAGCTAGAGCTAAAATTCTCATGAGAAATTAGCAACACAATGTATGGATTTGTGTGTGTGGGTGGGTAGGTGTTTTTGCTTTTTTAAAGTCTTTACAAAAAAATATTATTTCTTTTTCTTTGATTCAACTTTGTTTATGGGTTAATTTTTATTATTCCTTTGTATAGTTCTCTTGGGAAGTTAGGATGAAGTGCAAATACTTAAGGAAAGTAGGGAGATTTCTCTTTCGTTTCAAATTCTGGAAAGAATATACAGCTGGTTGAGTAAATTGCGCGTTAGAAATCTTAAATTAAGCTCTTATGCTCTATGTGACCTTTTCAAATTTAAGATTTTTTTAAGTCTGTTAAAAGTTAAAATAGACTTTACTAAAGCAATTTGTTACTGCTAAATATATATAAATTTTTCAAATAAACTATTTTTCATTCTTTAGAAGTGTTTTATTAGATTTCCAGAGAAGATTTTCAAATCCAATCACGCGTGCGCAAATTCTATTTTTCTTAACTTTTTAGCTTTAAACATTTCAACTAATCTTTATATGGCAGTGATATTAATAAAACAAAAATAATTATTACAGAAACTCTACTAAATATTACGAGTCCACTCCTTACTATTAAGATAAATGTTTATAACTTTATAAATTAAAACAAAAATAATTGGAAAGTTTTGCAAAAAGGGAAATATATTTAGTCAAAAAGAGACATTAAAATAATAAAATAAAAATACTGACGAGAACTGCAATACTGATGCAGAATACAACAAACCACTCATGTACTACATTAAAGAAATCATCAATTATACACTAATTTTATTGAAAACTTATAATATACATATATTAAAATATGAATTCACTAGAGCTATGTAACAATCATAAGTCTTTTTATTGTTGAGAATAAGCAAATAGATCAATAAAATTTACCAAATTTGTAAAAATTAATTATTTTAATTCACCATCCAACATAACTAACGTATTCCATTAGAATGTTATCCTTTAATTTACAGATATAATTAATTTTATTCTAGATATACATCATATTGATTGAAAACTTAAGTTAAACTTTAATGAATAATTTCCCTAAATATCAAGTTAATTATTTTTTTAGCAATAATCAGTTTAATTTAATTAAAATTTAACTAAGAAATCTTTATCAAAAAATTAAATTTTAATTAAAAATTTAATTTAAGATGACTTAAAATTCAATTTTTAAATTCCTCACAAGATTGAATAATTGTACATATTTTTTTTAGTTTTCTCTTCATAGTATGAATTGCATTTAAAAAATTAAAATCTGGCGTAAAATCTATTCAAAAGTTACTTTCTTTGGAATCATTAATTAAATTTTTTATATTATAACTGGATGAATGTTACAGTCTCAGTTTTATTATTTTTAATATTATTACATCAAAGAATTTTTATTTCTCAGTTTGTAATATAAATTATTTGTTTATATTTGCATTATATAAATTAATAATTATAAATTTTAATTGTAAGATTTTCAATAAACAGTTTAAAATGAATACAAAAATAAGATTAGAGTTTCCATGCAACAATCTTCCAAAAATAATCTACATTTTATGCCTTGTTTAATTTTCTATTTCTATATAAGAACCCTAATCCCAGCACAATTAAAACGCATTTAAAATAGTTTTAGTTTACTTTACTATACCCCACCCAAATATATGTACTAACTATACTATTTTTAATTCTTAAGATTAATAAGAAATTGATAAAAAACTAAAATTAAGTGTAAAAACTTGAAAATGTTTTCGTTTGAAATATGATTAGAAGAAAAGAATTAATGGAGTAACAAGCCCCAGCAATGGTTCCATTTATTTTATTCTCCCTCTGTAACAGAAAAAACATAAAATATTCATTGAATTAAAAATATATACCCTTCATACGCTATAAGCGTTGTATATTATTATAAATTTTACATTGTTGGTCAATGAATTATAGAATTTGTAGGATTGTTCATTATCCGAATTATTATTTGCATTATTGATTATTTAGAAATATTTATGTATTCATGCACTTAGAAATGGCTGAATTTAATAACATAATGATATGATTAACTATAAACTACTCAAAATTAAACTTCAGAATGAAACCTGCTAGAAAATATCTACGAAATATAATTCGTTTTAAGTGTTGACATAAAAGTTACAGGATTAATTTGATCAAAATCATAATCATTTATACAATTATATATATATATATATGTATATATATATATATATATATATATATATATATATATATATATATATATATATATATATATATATATATATATATATATATATATATATATATATATATATTGTACCGAGCTCCACGGGTTCGTGTCGATTGAGAGTTGAATAAAGCAACCACTTAATGAACACAAGACTTTTATTCGTAAAAATCTCACTAGATAAACGAAATTCCCGCTGTAACAATCACAATTATACAGCTACAATTCGACGGATACAATAAGAAACAGCTTCTAATCACAGGTCTCAAATACCTCAGACAGAGAACAACTAGCAGTCACAACTAATCGTCTTCACTAACTGACTGTCTACACAAAACTAAACTCTTCCATGTCGGGCTGCGGTATTTATACCTGACTTGGCGGGGAAATCTACCAATTTCGCCAAGGTTCTGGAAGCTTCTAGGCTATCTCGAAAAATATTGGTCCTAGAGCTTAGGTGATGGATGTTTCCAGAAGTATCGATTTCTCGCCAAGTCGCCAAAAATCTCGCCAACCGTCGCCAAGTCACCAAGAATCTCGCCAACTGTCGCCAAGTCGCCAAATCATTAGGAAATCCGCTTTTAAACTACAACACGTCTAAATACCGCAATTTTTGCCCAAAATGTGAGAATTTCTGATCTGTCTGAGATATTTTAAGACAAATATAATCATTATTTACAAATTTGTAACATTGCCCCCTCTCAAGGACTGCACGTCCCGGGCAGTACAATCCCCTGATAGGAGGCTAAATTTAATATAAAAGAATTTACATTTCAAGAGGATACAGAGCACATTACATACACTAAAAATACAAGAAAATAGAAAAGATTAAAATTATCTATACTATTTACAAACAGACCATGGTCTACTGATTTTTACTCTACATTACGATAAGGAGCTAATCTATCATAATGTACTACCTTTGGTTTTGAAGCAGATGATTTTCTTATACGAACCACGACGTCGTTCAGTCTTTTTAGGACTGTGTAGGGACCTTCCCAGTTGGCTTGCAACTTTGGAGAAAGTCCTTTACGTCGAATCGGGTTCCACAACCAAACTTTGTCACCTTCTTGGAATTCATGTCCCGTCGCTCTTGTGTCATACCTTGTCTTCATTCTTTCGGTCGTCAGGTTGATTCGGTCTCGAGCGAAGTTATGGACATCTTCAAGACGTGCCTGAAGGTCTCGAAGGTATTCCTCTGGCGATGAAGATGTATCCGGTGGACGACCAAACTGAAGATCACAAGGGAGACGAAGTTCGCGACCAAAGAGCATCTGTGAAGGAGTATATCCGGTAGTCTCATGGACAGCACTGCGATATGCAAGCAGAAACAGCGGTAGCTTCAAATCCCAATCTTGCTGGTTTCTGGAAACCATAAGGGAGAGGTTATTCAAGATGGTTCTGTTAAACCTCTCTACCATGCCATCCGATTGTGGGTGTAGTGGTGTGGTCTGCGTCTTGTCTATTCCGAGAATTTGACACATTCCTTTAAACACAACAGAGGTGAAATTTGTCCCTTGATCAGAATGAATTTGTAAGGGTGTGCCGAATCTGGAAACCCATTGTTGCACTAGAACCTTGGCTACTGTAGTCGCCTCTTGATCGGGGATTGCAAACGCTTCAGGCCACTTAGTAAAGTAGTCCATGACAACTAGTATGTATTTGTTGCCATTTGAGGATCGTGGTAAAGGACCCAAAATGTCCAATGCTATCCTCTCAAAAGGTGCTCCTACGTTGTACCGCTGCAACCTTCCTCGGCTACGTTTCTTCGGTCCTTTACGTGCCGCACAGTCATCACAAGATTGGCACCATTTCTCTACATCTTGTCTCGTTTTGCTCCAATAGAAGCGTTCTCGAACTTTCTGTAGAGTTTTCATTACTCCGAAGTGGCCTCCAGTTGAGCTACTGTGCAATTCTTTCAAAACATCTGAAATTCTTGATTTTGGAAGAACAAGCTGCCATTTGAAATTACGTCCATCATCGGACTCCCATTTCCTGTATAAGACACCATTTCTTATATGGAGTGAGTCCCAAAGAGCCCAATATTGCTTAGTAGCAGGACTGTAGGTGGAGATATCCTGCCAACTTGGTCTCATACTAGAAGATTCTTTCAATTCAAGAATTGGATTTATATCTGGGTCTTCTTTTGGGCTTCCCTAAGTCCTTCATCACTCCATGGGTCTGGTTTTGATGGAGATGAAACAGTAACTTGGCGTACCGAAGTATTTATCAGCTGATAGTTCTTCTCTACTCTAGAACAGTATCGGCAGCTTTCATTACACGGCTTCCTTGATAGTGCATCAGCATTTCCATGAAGAGTTCCTTTGCGATGACGTATTTCAAAGTCAAACTCCTGGAGTCGTTGAATCCATCTGGCTACCTGTCCTTCTGGATTTTTAAAATTTAAAAGCCAGGTTAAGGATGCGTGATCGGTCCGGAGCAAGAACTTTCTTCCATAGAGATAATGGTGGAAATGTTCTATGGCTTTAACGATTGCCAGCAATTCCTTCCTGGTTGTACAGTAATTCCGCTCTGGTTTCGATAGACATTTACTCCAATAAGCAATGACATATTCTTTATCATCAATTTCTTGCGACAAAACAGCTCCGATATTTTCGTTGCTGGCATCCGTATCTAAAATGAATAATTTTTCGGGCTGGGGGTATGCAAGAACGGGCGAAGATGTCAACGCCTCCTTCAGTTGCTTAAAAGCTTTCTCACATTCATCTGTCCATAGAAATCTCTGTTTAACTTCTGTCAACTTGTGAAGGGGTCTGGCAATACTTGAAAAACCCTTAACAAATTTCCTGTAATACGTGCATAGTCCAAGAAAACTTCTTAATTGGTGGACATCTTTTGGACGACTCCAGTCCTTAACAGCAGAGATCTTTTCAGGATCTGTTCTTACACCTTCAGCAGAGATAATGTGTCCCAGATAGCTTACTTCACGTCGGAATAAATTACATTTGCAAGGATTCAGCTTCAGGTTGGCCATTTTTAATTTTTCCAGCACCTTTCGGATGTTTCTTAAATGGTCTTCGAATGTGCGCCCTACAATAATGATATCGTCCAAATATACCAAACAGGCTTCGTAGGAAAGTCCTCGTAATACTGTCTCCATCAGGCGCTCAAACGTTGCAGGTGCATTGCAAAGCCCAAATGGCATAACCTTGAACTGCCAAAGTCCTTGTCCTGTGGTGAATGCAGTCTTTTCTCGATCCTCAGGATGTATCTCTACTTGCCAATAACCACTCTTGAGATCCAAAGTCGAAAACCATTGTTTTCCAGATAAAGCATCAAGTGTATCATCAATCCTAGGAAGAGGGTAACTATCTTTTTTAGTGATGTTGTTTAACCGACGATAGTCAACGCAGAATCGGGTAGAACCATCTTTCTTCCGAACTAAAACAATAGGCGAAGCCCAAGGACTCTCTGATGGCTCAATAATGTCATTCTGCTGCATTTCCATCAGAAGATTATCCACCTCTTCCTGCTTAGCGAATGGCAATCTTCTCGGATGTTGTTTAATGGGTGGATGATTTCCTGTATTGATTCGGTGCTGCGTCAATTTGGTTCGCCCAACATCATCTGATTTCTTGGAAAAGAGATCTCCGAATTCTAATAATAGATTTCTTGCAGCATTCCTTTGTTTATCATCTAACTCTGCATTCTGAAGGAGTTCATTAATTAGAGTGTCAGGAGGCTCAGATAGTGTGGTTTGACAATTTCGGTTAATACAGGTCACTGGAGTGCAAGTCGCCAGCACTTCTCCTTCTTTTATTAGTTTTACCTTATTGCTTAGATTAGCAACTCTTACCGGGATTACATTTCGTGAAAGGTCAACGAGGGAAGAAGCCACTAGTACTCCTTTAACGCTATTGTCGGAATCTGGATATTCAGTCAATCCATAATGAAAATTATTTTCTTCTGAAAGAGCTCCGGAAACTATTGTCTCAGTTCTTGGTGGTAATGTTATTTCACTCTTTGCAGTTATATGATGGACTGTTTTAATATCTGAATATTTCGTCTTAAAAATCGCTATGTCTTCAGAACTTGAATGTAGTTCATTATTTTTAAAGTCTAACTTGAAATTGTTTTCTTTGAGGAAATCCAATCCGAGAATAAATTCGTCATTTATATCAGCGACATATGCCATATGATGGTACACGGCATTACCAAATGCAATGTTTAGATTGACTTTTCCATGCACTTTAATCTTATCACCTGTCACAGTTTGGAGGGTAATGCAGGGCGGCGTCCAGATGAGTTTCTCACTAAGTTTGCGGGCCAAATCTGTCCTAATGATAGTTACGTTGGCTCCAGTGTCGATTATCATTCTGCAGGGAACTTCGTTGACATGTCCCATAACGAAAAGTCCATTGTCACCGCCACTTACGGAAGAAATTTGAAACAATTTGAAATGGGGCTTCTGACTCTCTGGACATCTCCGCCCCGCGAGATGGCCACATATTAGTTTCCCTGCTGTGGTGGAAGATCATTTCCACCATCTTTTCGTTTCGGGCAGTCTCTCTGAACGTGTCCGACTGCACCGCAAGTCCAACACTGAATTTTCTTGTTTCTGCTAACTTTACATAATTCCAAGTTACGGAATTTTCGCCGCAGATCTTCGATTTGCTTTCTGAGATCATAGTCCGTATCAGTAGTAGAGACGGCTCTGATTGAGTGCCGGTCTTTACGCGCGGCTTGCTGGGCAGCCTCTATCTTATGTGCGTAGACTAGGGCAGATCCAATATCTTTGACATCGGCGAGTCTAAGTGTTTTCTGTATCTCCGGATCCCGCACACTATCGATGAAGTGATGGAGAGCCAGATCTTGACGTGTCTCAGCTGGGCAGTCCGAAAATGCTAGATGGGAAAGTCTCTGAATATCGGCAGCCAATTCTTGCAGACTTTCGCCCGCTTTTTGATAGCGGGACTTTAACTGTAGTCTGCTATATTCCTTAGTGCACTTATCTCCAAACCGCAGCTCAAGCGCACTCGTTAGGGCTTGGAAATCGTGCCTCTGCTCCTCCGGAAGCGTCTCGAGGATGTCAGCCGCGTCTCCTCTTAAAGAAGCCGCCAGGTGAAAAGCTTGGGCTCGGGGATTCCATCCATTAGCTTCCGCTACCATCATAAACTGGGTCTTGTATACTTGCCAGGATGATTTCCCATCAAATGTTGAGAGTTTAATATTGGCTAGGGAAGGCACAAATGCCACGTTGGGTTCCTCATGTCTGTTTGACATTTGTTTCTTCAAGCTTTCAATCTCCTTATTGATATTGTCTAATGCTTCTTCCACGTTTTCTTCTATCTCCAGAACTTTAGTTTCTACTGAAGTTACCTTATCTTCCATTGCATTCATCTTCTCCTGAATGATGTTGGAGAATTCTTCTTTAACACTTACAATGTCCTTCTTAAGTTCCTTTTTAAGCTCCTCCTGTCCAGCTTTCATCTCTTCCTTTCCAGATTTTATCTCTTTCATCATCTCGGCTTTAATCTCTTCTTGTCCAGCTTTCATCTCTTCTTGTCTAGCTTTCATCTCTTCTTGTCCAGCTTTCATCTCTTCTTGTCTAGCTTTCATCTCTTCTTGTCCAGCTTTCATCTCTTCTTGTCCAACTTTCATCTCAGCTATCTGCTCCGCTAATTTTTCGAAGACTTTTCATTAAATCCATATCCCTTTTTCTTGTGACACGCTGCATCAACTCTTCAATCCCACTTCTGACACCAGTTGTACCGAGCTCCACGGGTTCGTGTCGATTGAGAGTTGAATAAAGCAACCACTTAATGAACACAAGACTTTTATTCGTAAAAATCTCACTAGATAAACGAAATTCCCGCTGTAACAATCACAATTATACAGCTACAATTCGACGGATACAATAAGAAACAGCTTCTAATCACAGGTCTCAAATACCTCAGACAGAGAACAACTAGCAGTCACAACTAATCGTCTTCACTAACTGACTGTCTACACAAAACTAAACTCTTCCATGTCGGGCTGCGGTATTTATACCTGACTTGGCGGGGAAATCTACCAATTTCGCCAAGGTTCTGGAAGCTTCTAGGCTATCTCGAAAATATTGGTCCTAGACCTTAGGTGATGGATGTTTCCAGAAGTATCGATTTCTCGCCAAGTCGCCAAAAATCTCGCCAACCGTCGCCAAGTCGCCAAGAATCTCGCCAACTGTCGCCAAGTCGCCAAATCATTAGGAAATCCGCTTTTAAACTACAACACGTCTAAATACCGCAATTTTTGCCCAAAATGTGAGAATTTCTGATCTGTCTGAGATATTTTAAGACAAATATAATCATTATTTACAAATTTGTAACAATATATATATATATATATATATAGCAGCATATTTATATTAGGATTATTTTAACTATTCAGGATATTCTGTGTTTAATAATTTTTTGTTATTTTTAATGAGAAGAAAAAAGTATTGCAATTAAGTTAATAAAGCTATTCTTGCGACCAAGACTATTAATAAAATCTTTTCAAAAATGATTAGACACCTGTAAATGAAAAGTAAATTATTACAACCAGGTTACTTGTACATTTTAATTAATATTGAAAATGACTCGTATTCCACAGAGTAGAGAAAATCATATATTAAGATAAAAAACGATACAAAATTATTTCAGTTTAAAATTTGTTTTCAATCATTTATTTGCATTGTAACCTGAAGATTATACATATAAAGGTAATGTTGAAATTTATAAAGAAGATATTTAAATAATTCTGTTATTACAATGTCTATCACAAACCCAAGTGCAAAACAAACATGTATCACAAATACATATAATGTAAGTCATAAAACGCATATAAATACTTATTACATTATCATATTTAGTCAATATGACAATACTGTATTCATCATACATGTCAATCTGTTCCATCCGTGATATCCATACATGTTTTCCAATGAACTTAAATAAATCATAGATCTTCAATATATATATATATATATATATATATATATATATATATATATATATATATATATATATATATATATATATATATATATATATATATATATATATATATATATATATATATATATATATATATATATATATATATATATATATATATATATATATATATATATATATATATATATATATATATATATATATATATATATATATATATATATATATATATATATATATATATATATATATATATATATATATATATATATATATATATATATATATATATATATATATATATTTAATTTTCTTTCTTTATTAAAAATCTTGCAACTAGGATTTATTTCAAGAAAAATTCCATAAGAATAAGTTTGATAAAAATAACAGCAAATTAGCAAATTACAGCGCAAAATATATTTTAGAATAGCCCTTGGAAATTATTGGAGATTTTTTGTCACCAAACTTGTTTTTGTACGTGTTTAAAGAAAAACATGGTGCCGAAAACACAATGCTATGACACAAAATTTTAATAATTACACAAACTTTACATATTTTTAAATGTAAACATAAGTTTTTTAATGAAAAGAAATGTTTATCACCGTATTCAACATCACCAACTCTGTTCCAAATTGATGAGAAACCAGTAGGCATATTAAAGCGTAATGCTGACAGATCTTTAATTAAACTAGAATCTTTAAAGATTCCTACTATTGCCTACAATCATTTATGATTAAATTTGCAAACCTTAACACTATTCCAATAATAATATACTCCATCTTATTAACAATATTTGTAAATAGTAATTAATATATTTTTAAGCAACTTAATTGCATATTAAATATTACAACATTTTTATATTTTAAAGAGAAAATTTTAACTTTCAAATTAAATTCCATAATTTTTTTTATTCTTATACCTACTGATACCTTCTGATACCAGAAGAAAATTAGATTAGTGTGTTTCAAACCTTAAAGTTTTATTTACAAAAATTGTTATTTTAACATCAAAGAAATGATTTTTTCTTTAATGGATTTCAGTTTATTAAGTTTTTATTTACGTATTAATTAACCCTGTATTGCATTAATATCATTATAAATTGATAATTACTTCGTTTACATGTTAAATTATTTTGTTGCATAAGAAAGGGGCCCTTATTTCAGCATCATATATTCCTTTCAAAGAAATAATATGAATATATAAATTTTAGAGTAGAATGGGAAATGATGAATAAAGTGAAATGGGACTTCAAACTGTAAAGATGAACCTCTCAATCGTGATTTTATATATTTTTTAAATTCTCTGTCTCTTATTTTCATGAAAATCAATTGTTCTGAAATGGCGGAAAAATTTCAGCAATTTCCAACCTACCACTTACTTATAGAAAGTTTGGTAATTTTCTTCGAATCAAAGAATGTTATAAAAATCTTATAGTGAGGGAGTGTCTTTTCCTGGTGCAACTTCCAAAAACGACATACTGTGCCAAAGCAATTGTTTAAAATTCTATCAAATCAGAATAAAAGGTGTAAAATGTCAATTATAAAATTGACAAACACAGGTTTGTTGCAGTAAAAAAGTATAAATTTGAATCGTATTTAAAAATAAATTTGGAACTAAGATAATAAAAGAAATCTTAAGAGGAGAAGATATTTTAATATTAATCTGGGAAATTATTTTGAAATCAAGACTAAGCATGCAGTAAATTAGCTATAATTTAAAACTAAAAAAGAGATGAACGTAAAATTTATACGTTAAACACTTTGCAGATTTAGTAAATTTTAGACTACTTTCGAAAAAACTTTTTTTCATAAATTATAGATTTTATTAACAAAACTATATCATATTTTAGAATAATTAAAATGATTATTAATACATAAAACTTGGAAAACATTTACCAAATTGCTTTTCTTGGCAACATTTTATAAAATAGGCCTTACAGTAATATATACAATTTTCTTATATTTATACACAATACCACAGTATGAATTTTTCTATATTGTACCCACCATTGGATTAAAATAAATAAATAAAAAATTTTCTATACACTAGCTGCTCTAAATATGAATTATTTACTCTCATAAATATAAATAAATCTCATTGGATACAATATATAACATGAACCCTCACACACATCACCCTTGATCAGAATATTAAATGTATCAACATATAAAACTTTTTATTGCTTCTAGCTTAGAACAATAGCATAAAAGATATTAATTAAAATTTTCTGGAAACCTGATATATAGATCCTAATACTATAGCATTTAGAAAATATAGTTAACTATACATACAAGACGTAAAAACGTTACGCAAAAAGTTATGATTTACATCAAATTTCTACAAAAGTTATGTTTGCTTATTGCTTGATAAAATGTAATTTAGAACAAATAAACTGAGGTGCAAAAATTTATTAAAATGTTTTTAAAGAAAAAATATGTATAATACTTTATACCTGAAAGTCATTATTATCACAATTTCTTTTGCTAATTTAACTCCGATTACAAATTATTTACAAAATATAGATATATTAAAATTTTATGTCTAAAAATGGTTTAATTTTTTTTTTTGATATAATATAAAAATTGTTAAAAAGCATTTATATTAGCATTCAGTTTAAAAAGTAAGTTAGTTTTTCACTTTAGATAGCAGCTTAAACACTTTAAACAGCATTAAATATTTAACAATATATAAATATTTAGAAGGGATTTTATGCTAACTTGATACGTATAAAAACTAACAAATAATGCTCATTTTGGGGAGAAACATTTCAAAATCGTTTTTGGACGAATACCAATAATTGAATATTAATATCATATAAATAATTTTCTATAGTACGAGAAAAACAATCCATTTACTATACAAATATATTCGTACTCTGCTTCTTTTGATTTCATTGAGAAAACTGTTGAATAAGAACAGTTAAAGACTATTTAAGGCTCGCAAAGACACTATCTAGTAGATATATGCAAGTATATGTACTCAGAGATGCATGTAATATTTAAGAATTTGCACTTTCCTAACATTTTTTACGAGTTATTTTTGTAAAATTTAGGCTTTTAGATAATTTATTAAAAATGAAAAGCATTTAAAATGTTAATGAATATTATAGAATAGTATATAATTCATTTTACAGTACTTACAATAATTGAAGTATGAATAATTTGTTAGAGACTAATAAACTTAGGTGTATATTTTAATGAATATGCACTTGAGCTAAGGTATCAAAAGGCATTGAGATCGGGAAGTGAATATTTTTATAAAATTGACAGTACAGTAAAACTTAATTAAATGCATTTATGTATTTATTTACTTGGTAGCACAAGCTATATAACCGATGTAATATTCTTAAATGCACTTTGGGGAAGTGATCGACTTATTTATTTCCATTTGCAAAAGACTGAAGTGTAATGATTTGAAATTAGACTAATTTGAAATTGTTTAGAATTTGGAAACACTTTTTGAAGTTGTCAAACAGTTTGTGAAGTGTATTTTCACTTTAATGCAAATTTTTTATTTGAGGTACAGTATTTATAATTTTATAGCATGTTTAACAACCTTTAAACCTGAGTTTAACTAACCACCAGTTGAAGAAGGAAATTATATTTAATTGTTGGGACCGAAGAATATTTTAAAGTTTTGTCTAAACGAGATATTACAGCTTTCAAAATGTTCTGAATTAATTGCACTAAAAAAACTAATTACACCTTTAAATTTTTCTTGAATAAATACCTCACTAAAATGTTTCTACAAATAGATGTTTGATTTCATAAATTTTGGGTTAGTGCAACATGAAAAATTCTCAATGAATTGAATAATAAATGCTGCTGTTGCAGTAACTTAGACAGAATTCGGTCAAGGAACAACATATTATGTTTCCAATAAATTTAATGTTGCTGCCAAAGTAAGATGTTATCGCTTATGATGAAATACATCCATGATATAGCTTTTCTTTAATTTCTTATTGTCTTTCAAGAAAATATTGCTTTAATTAAGAAAAGCGTAAACTAATATTTCATTTGTGCAAAAATACAATATAAGCGTATAACACAAATTCATTTTCATATATATGCTATAAAGTTAGAGGACGATATCTAGTATTATTACAAATTGTTAAGGATAAATGAAATGGAAATTATATTTAAAATTCTTCATCATGCGCGCTAAATTTCAAATACAGTTTTCAGAATATTTTATTATATTTATTTTAATACCATAAAATTCCTGAAAAATGCATGAAAATATTGCCTTCTGAATAATTAATATAAGTAACTACTTTTAGTTTTTCATAAAAATAGTTTATTTGTCTCACTTTAATTTCAAATAACAATTTTTAGAATATTGAGGAAAATTGTATTTTGTAACACATTAACTAAAAATTATGTATTAAATGTTTATTTTAAGGATCAATAAATAAGTATGAATTAGGTAAGTGAGAAAACTAAGAAATTCATTTCCATATACAATTTCAAAAACAAATTATTTTTGAAGGAGTAAGGAATGATAAAAATTATTTTTGACTATGAGATTATATTCATAACTATTTGAGTAAATTAACTTTCATAAAATATGCAATTATTTACGATAATCAAAATAAATATTTTTGTAGGATACGATTTTTATTTATTTTTCAACTCAAAATAATGTCAATTTTCAATTGAAAAAACTATGTTATAGTTATTAAAAAATAAATGATATGTTAAAATTGTTTGATATGACAATATGGTTTATACATAGCTAAAGAATAGGTATTTCATGAAATCCTATAGCAATAATGTTTAAATTTGATTTTATCATTTCTCATGCTCTTGTTAAAACTTCTCTGTTGCTCATGTCAAAAATATGTCAAAAACAAATATGAGCTCTTAGTTGGACCGTAAGGATTTTTGTCTTTGACCCAATGGTTTAAAGTTCACTTGTCAATCTTTTGTAATTTCTTTAGAATTTACTTTGTACCAATTGTCCCTATCGAAGTGATTGTCATGCGCAGAAAATAATCACAGATTATCAAAAAACAGATAATAAATACGTAGATATTATTTACATTATTTCCGACAGACTTGGCAAAAAACTGTAATATTGACTGCTTTTTAATTTATAGGATCGCAGTATTCAGGATTTTAATATATTACAAAATGATAATTTATTCAATTCATGTAGTTTTTGAATGATTGTACAATTGAGTTGCAAATATTCTGCTCATTCTAAAAAAGAGCTTTATCCAAAGTATAGCATCATATAAATACTTGAAACTCATCTTTGACATTTTAAAAAATTCTTTGAGAATACAGATACAGTTAAAACAATAAAAAACATTAGTCACGTCACAAAATGACTTCTTGATTGAAAAACAAATTAAAAAAAATTATGACCTTTTAAGCATGATAAAATCTTTTTAAAGTATTTATTTTCAATGACATAACATAAAATGCAACTTAAATCAATAAATTATATTAAAACAACTTTGAATCAGGAAACATTTTAACAAAAATTGATGTAAAAAAATTACATAAATAAACTAATAAGTATTCACAGCATCATTGAAAAAAATTGCATTATGATATTACATATCGTGGAAATTTAGAAAATCCTACTTTTTAAAATTTCTAAGCCATTTTAAAATGGATTTTATTTTAGGAATATTTTTCACTTTTTTAACATTAGCGTCTCAACTTATTTTATACAAAATTAAATTTAAATTAAAATATTAAAATATTAAATTTTATACAAAATTTTTATTTTCGAAACATGTAATATTAAAAATTTTACTTACGATACGTAAAATATATTTGAAACTAAGAAGTAAAAAAAGAAAAATTATTTCATCTACTTGTAAGTCTCTGAAATACGTTTGAAAAAGAGAAATCAATAATTAAATTGAGAAGAAATAAAACATTTTTGAACTTGGTTATGACTTTCTTACAGAAGCTAATCAGAAATCTCCAACGGCTCTACAAAACAATTCGAAACAAAAATTTGAGATTAGCATAATTTTCAAAGCAAACTGAAAATTATTATAGCAAAAAAGGAAACCAATACTTCATTAAAACTAAGTCTTCCACTAGTATTTATTTAGAAAATGATTTATTTCAAAAGAATGAGTATGAAACATTAAAAGAAAAGGAAATATTTGTACACTATTTAAAAACTACATTTGTTCCAAAAATATTTTAACTGTATAAATTATGAAAAGAATTTTTTCTGGATTTTCACTACACTCACTCAAATTTTCTTAGTTGTTTTCATTATCATATCATGCATATATTTTTCATAATTTTAATTCAATAATGTTATATTGTTATATTATTATTGTTATATTCTTACATTATTGTTATTATTATTGTTATATTCTTACATTATTTATTATAATAATAAATTTTAAACTCTTAAACATATTTTATAAAAGTATGCAGAAATCTGTGTCTCATAATTTATAATTGTCATTTAATTTAACATATTAGGTAAAAAATATTTTAAAAATTTATTAAATTAATCTAATTACGAAAAATTCAACTTTTTTAAATTCTAAATTTAAATCTATCGAGTGGTTTTTAATAAAGTCACATAATCACTTTATATTATAAAAAACAGATTTACATATTTATTTTGATGGCGCCATATCGTATATTCTTAACTGCAATTTCTTTTCGTTAATTTTTATTTTTCAATGTAACTTACAAGACTTACGGTCATCTGTGAAAAGAGAACCATATTCTTAATCATTTTGCCGTTAGGAACTATTATAGGAAACTCGACATTAAATGAATAAACAGTTAACCGAATAAAATTATTTCTGCCAAAGTCCAACATGTCTTATTGCGTAAATTAGATTCAAATTGACTAGATTCTGCAAAATAAATTTGTATACACGAAACAATGAAATAAAACCATGAAGACAAGTTAGTTTAGTTTAGTTTGTTGGTCGCTCAACGGTCATTTTTTGCACACGAGGGCTAATTAGATCGGGACTTACGGTTTAAAGTGGATTTCGAACCACTACAAACATCCATGCCCAAGGTGGGATTCGAACCCACGAACTGTTGAACCGAAGGCAAGAGCGCTAACCATTCGGCTGCCATCTCGGCCATGAAGACAAGATACCATTGTGTTAGTACGAACATACTAGTGTAAATTCAACAGAGCGATTCTCCAAAATATCAACTACTGTTTAAGTTCTTGAATTTATCAGGATTTTTTTCGTGTGCAATTATAAATTTTTTAAGACAATTTGTGATTCAAAATTTCATTAACATTTACGGAATATACATTTCAAAAGTTTTTTTCTGCTTTTAGCTGTGTTTATTCGATGCCATTGAATCTGCTCCTGACACAGAAAAGTTTCCAGTTATAAAAAATATTATTTATTAAATTAGACAAATATGTGAAAGTAAAATATGAGGTAGGTAAAGTTTTCATTTCATTTCATATATTTCAAAGAAATGAACTTACATTTAAGAAACATGCGAAAAATAGAATTTAAAGGCAGTTTAAACAGCAAAAGGAACAACTACAGATTTCCAAATTTTTCAAATGGCATGTTTCTTTTTAATTTGTTGCTCTTATATAATGAGAATTTAATAAAACGTGATAAATATAGTTCTTTTCATAGAAGTTAACATGAAATATTTGCTTACAAATTAAACAACTTTAAAAAATATTACGACAAAATGTTTCGTAATTTCTGTAGCATTTCATGTATGCTAAAGTTCAAGCTTATTTCGAAGTGAAATAAATATCACAAGCAAATTTTCTGTTTTTGTGTCCTCCAATAAATTACTCTGTCTTCAATACAGTAATTTAGCTTATAACCAATTTATATTTATTTATCTTATAGAATCTCATTTGTTTTGAAAACTTAAAAGCAAATTCATATACGAAAATTATTGTTTGCGCAAAAATAGGAACAAATGAATACTTAACAAATATACTAAAAACGCTTTTGCGTTTTTACTTGAAAACAGATAAAGCAAATAAAATAAAATAAAACAGTGGAATTCCTAATAAACGATAAAATCTTAGTTTGTTGCTTTGGAAACTCTTCTACAGCTTAGCTAAGAGCATGTTTATGACCGATTTAAAACTCAGTCTTTGTTAATATAAGAAATTTTTTTGAATATGATCTAGAAATTTTAATTTAGTTAAGAACTTTGAAAAATTGCAAACTATGATGTGCTAATTGTATATAATTCATCATTAACTCCATTATATTGTCATCTTGTTTTCTTCCTTACAATGAACCAGAATCTGATAGTATATTTTAAGAGATATTATGAAATAATCATGTTCAACTATTGTAAGAATTTTTTTTATATTTTTTTAAAATTATTTTTAAATAAAAATCCCAGCAGTTCCCATTAAACTAGTAAAGCTCCTTGGAATTAGGTACAGGGGAGTTCGCTGGTGTCAACTACTAAGACACATCTAACAGAATTAAAGTTACTTATCACTAGCTCATAAGAATTCAAAATAACAGTAATTTGGTAATTTAAAACAGAAAAAGAAGGAATTTAAAAAAAATTAATTTTACATTCCAAAAATAATAAGAAATTAAAATAGTATTAAATAAAACTCAAACTTTTTGTAGATATTTTTAATTCTTGTAAGGTCTTTTAGTTGACATGATTCTTTTTTAAAATTACATTTCTTTCAAAGAAAAAAATATTTCCCACATCAGATAATTATTAGCTTACAGTATTCTTTTAGCAATTATGTACTTAAAAATTTTAATTTTGAATTTTAGATTGATTATATTATAAGGCACATAAAATATTTTTAAATTAAAAACTCATTCGGTTTTATTTGGTCGGAAGTATTTCTATTGAATGAAGTTCAGAGAGTAAAATGTTACTTGATATTGCTGGAATTCTTTTTTTCCTCAGGGATATAAGGGAATATTTTGCCCTATTCCCAGCAATATTTTTAAAACTTTGCCTATTTATAGCAGATTTTGATTTTTTACAGGATTAGGGATATTTTAAATATCTTATATTTC
The DNA here is from genome assembly GCA_037975125.1 of Latrodectus hesperus. NCBI lineage: Eukaryota > Metazoa > Arthropoda > Arachnida > Araneae > Theridiidae > Latrodectus > Latrodectus hesperus. Next base: position 27,946 of record JAJQOW010001350.1, on the reverse strand, counting down.
AAAAGTTTTTAACTCTTTTCTCACATGCTTATTTAAATCTTACAATTCAATTTGTTATTTTAATAGGCAAAGGATCGTTTATTTAAGAAAAATACATAAATTTTCTTAGAACCAATTTATTAATATCATAAAAAGGTTTATTTATAATTTTTCACCGGGAGAATAAACACTTTTTTATTCTACATTTTCATTTTGTGGTGAAAAATAATAAATATTTCCATTATCTAATTAATGTAAATATATGTAATCAAATACTAACATTCTATAAGGCATAAATAATATTGCATAACACATTTTCTGATATCAATTTTAAGAAATAAATTAATATCCATAAAAAAATCCAGCCATGGTAGAAATTTTAATTCGACCTCATTGCTTTTACACTTCACAATATTTTTATTGGTTTCTAAAGCTTTTGTTTTATATTGGTATTTGTCAAATGACACAAGTTTTTCCTTTAACTTTCTGATTACTCATTTGCTTAAGGTATTTCAATGTTTCTACAAATTTTCCATATTTTTAGTGAGAAGAAAGTAACATGTATTTTTAATATTTATAAGATGAGACTAATGTAAATTAAAACGTAGCTTTCATAGAAAGATTGAAGAATGAGGAATGAGGATCTCAAGGAAATGACGATGCATTTGTAATCAACACATGTAATCGTCCTTCCTTCTAAAACCAAAAAACTTTCTAAAACATAGAAAATGAAAGATTTTTTATCAATTTGTTTTTCCCTCATCATTTAAAAGGGCCTATTTATTCAAAAATGCGAATCTAGTATTTAATTGAAACAAATTTCTTTATGTTGATTTCTATAATCATGGTAAAGTATATACTTTTGTTCGATAAGTACTTTTTACCTGTTTGTCAATATTTAATAACAACAAAAGAATATATATTTTTCTCTCCTTCATTGAGCAAATATTTTTTGATTTTATGTTATAAATTTTTCATAAGAAAATACAGAAATCTGTTGCTACACTCAATATTAAAATAAGAAATACATTTTAGCATTTTCTTTTACAAACTTTTCATACCTTTTTTTAAAAAATTTTATTTATCTTATGCTGGCTAATGCTTCCTATTACATGAGAAAATTTTTTTGTAAAAAGTTCTCTTCTTCATATACCCTTTTAAAAAATATGATATGAATGTATACAATTTATGTTAGAGGAAAAATAAAGTGAAATAGAAATTCTTTCTATAAAGAAAAACCTGACAATCACAATCTGACTCTTTCTAAATTCCATCTTTCAGTCTAGAATGTCGGGCACCCTGCACGGAGTGCCAAGTGCCCACTGGGAACTGTAATCTGGGAGCGCAAGCCTTAAGAATCTCTCCAGAACGCATGACTAGTGTCACATTTTTGAGAGACACTGTATCACAGTTTGGAATACAAATTTGAAATAACAGAATTAATAGGATAGGATCAAGTGAAACAGAAAAATAAATGTTAACAGGATCTAAATAAATTTAAGTAAGGATGGCTGAAATATTTACATAATTTACGAACAGAAATTGATTATAGTTAATGTAATTTAGAAGTTTATAGGAATAAAATGCAGTTAGTTCTTTACATGTCTTGAAATTTAGATATGTACTAAGTACTAGTAATTTTAGAAATTGAAAAACTGGTGATTAGTTTGCTTGTTTGTTTGTTACTTGAATTGAAGAATTTAGTTAATTTTCGAGATTTGTTGACTCTGCTTCTGAGTTATAAGATTCCTGTTGGTGGACAGCCAGGTCTTTACACATTTGGAGTCCATTTTCATGGAGGAAAGTAATTAGTTGTATTAATTTTTGTGTGCTGAACTTGTTCGTTGTGCAGAATTTTAGGAACTGGTAGTTGGTTTGAATAGATGATTTTTCGATATGCAGATCTTTGGTTTGAGGACATTCTGTGACATAATGCAGTAGTGTACCAATTTGGCCAAAGATGCCAGATGGAGATCTGGATTTGTTAATTCTGTGGAAGTAGCTGGGGCAGCGCGTATAGTTTGTTAAGCTACAATTTAAATAGGGATTGAAATATAGCACATCTGATGAAACTTTTGGTATTAGTCTTCTTGTGTGTTGACCATTCGGCGAGTTATTCCATAGAGATTGCCAGCTTTACTCTATATAGTTTTTAATTTCTATTTTAGACTGGCTCTAGACCACTTTAAAGGTGTCATGGAAGAGTTGGATGGGTTGCTGCTTGTTTTACCGCTTGATCATCTGCCTCATTCCCCGTGATTCCAGTATGTGCTCTTAACCAACTTAGTTGGATGTTCACATTCTAGTTGTGAAAAAGTAAATTTTGAACGGATCTTATTATTGGGGATTTGTGTAACGGGTTATTTAAAGCCATTACGGAAAATAAACTGTCTGTCTAAATTGTGACACTTTGTAGTTTATGCTGGATCGAATAAAGCAGTGATTCCTTTATTGCTAAGACTTTTGCCTGGAAGACTGAATTATACTTGTGTAGTTTTATGAGATGTTGATGCAGTAGATTGGAGTCTTCAAAAACTACAAATGCTGCTCCTGTTTGATTATCTAAATGAGACACGTTGTTATAAATATTAAATCTTGTTGTTATCATGACTGGATTAGATGATGCTTTTAGCAGATTGAAAATTTTAGTTTGATGGCTTCGGATAATCGGATGTAATTCATCTTTATTGTATGGATATTCATAGCTAGAGAAGAGAAGGGCAGTGTTGTCTTCAAGAGTTGCATCTTGGCACAATTGTAGGATTTTTGTCTTAACTGCAGTTGCTTTTAATGTTAGATGTAGGGGTGGAAGACCTGCCAAGACATTTGCGGCAGCTGTTGATGCTGTTTTGAATGTCCTAGTTATTAATATGGTAAAGTGTTTTTGCAGTGATGACAATTGGGCTTTTTTCCTTGAGGTTAAGGGCAAAGCCCAAGCTGAAGAACCATATGAAATTATTTTTTCTATTACGGTGCTATATATTATTTTTAGAAATTTACTCTTTAATCCCCAATTATAACCAATTATTGAGCGTAAGTTTTGTGCAATGGGGAGAACTTTTGGCTTAAGTGGTCTGATATGAGCGAGGAAATTTAGATTCTTACCTATTTGGACTCCTAGATAAGGCAATACTTTTGTATGATTTAGGCTTTTTACCTAATAGGGTTAATTTTGGATTGGATAGTAAGGATTTATCATGTTTTCCGGTTATTATAGCCTTCCTTTTTGGGAGGGAAATCTCTAATTTTAAACTTTCACACAATTTGGAAAAGATATCTAGAGACTGATTGCAGTTTTGTTTGAGACTTTCTTTTGTTGAGCCATAAACAATAAGTAGCGTCTATTATCCTTACAATAAGTTCTGGGATTTTTTTTAATAAAACAATGATAAAAAAGTTTTATTACAGAAATTTATCACTTTGTATTGAATAACTTTAACGCACGTTTATCAGTTTAGAGTTAAGTTTTTAAAAGTAAAAGTATTTTAAAAACTTAATTTAAAATGAAGATTGTATGCAGCAAACCATAGCTAAAATTTAAGGTATCATGAAATTATTTAGAAAGTTTTAAGGCATTATGTATGACAAATGATGTTTAGATTGCTTTTGAAAATGAAGCTTGCTCAAATTTTGAATCTATATATAATTATAACATAAGATTTATTTGTATTAACCTTTATCAAATCATTAATATTTCAGAAAAATTAAAATAAGGAATACTGTATAGAATTTTAAATTAACAACAAAGTTGCTTTTAGATAAAATTTTATTTTTATCTAAAAGCAACTTTGAAGCATTTTTGATATTTATATTGAATATAATTAATGGTACCGCTAATTAAAATATTTACAATCACAATGCAAATAACTCTTACTAACTTTATTATCCTAAACCTGTTTTAAAAATGCTAAGAACCTCTCAATGTGAGCAGTTGTCTCATTGATTGGAATATATTACTAATTGCTTATATTGGCCCACTTTTGAAAAAATCTTTTCAATTAACGCCTAGTTTCTAATAGTCTTAATTTCAAAAAAAAAAAATTGCTTCAAATTTCTCAACAGTGTGATACATATTTAGTGATACATACATTTTTAAACTTAAATTAGCAAATATTAATTACAGTTCAGAAATGTACTTAGTTTTTTTTTTAAATCATATAAAATATAGCATTTATAGTTAGTCACTTTTAACTACTTATTTAATTAGTTGGTAAATCTAGTTTGTCAATTTATATGAAGGCAAATTTTACAAATTCAATTTCAATGGCAAATTATTTATTTAAACTATTAATAAGGTTCAATTATAAAGCATAGAAAAAACAATTAAAAATATTTTTCATTTTATAATACAACATTCTGTTCCTTAACGAGATAGCTGAAATAGTTCATGTTCGCTGAAAAACTTACTCTGTAGTCATCACATATTTAACATTTTCAAAATTATAGAAATTATAAAAATGTCATTTAATGTAAGAGAAATTGAATTTACTATACTTGTGAAGATCATGTTATAGTGTTCAAAGTTAAAGATGGAAAATGTTTGTTTGATCAAATATCAATTAGTGAAAGTTCAAGTTAATTTAAACATCCTTATAAGGTACCCAATAAGTGACAAAAACATAATAAGGAATTGATATTTATGTAAAACTCAAAAACACGTATAATATAAATATATATTTTAGTATTTAAACACGAAATTTTGGTATCATTTAAAATTTTCTTTGTTTTAAATTCTTATAGGTTTTTATTTAAAAAAATATGCTTTCATATATATATATATATATATATATATATATATATCATCGTTTTCATTATTAATAAAAAAGCACAAAATAAACATAAATTATGATTGTGCGTAAACTACTTTGCTATCTACGACATCTTACCATTTTTTGTAAAATGTGACACGCAACAGTAAAATTCCTGCGGTTTCAAATAAAAATAAATCTTGGGAGTCAGTTTTAACTGGATCAAATTTTCTGACAGAAGGAATTGTTCAACCATGAGATAAATGATAGTCAGTGACAAATCAGGAAGAGAGGGAGAGTGGGGTAAAATTTCCAAACCATAGTCCATTAACTTTTCGCTAGTGATGACAGCAGCATGTGGCCTATCGTAATCATGATGAAGGGTGATACCCGCCTAATCATGAGATCTGGCAACCTTAGACCCAAATTTAAATATAGCTTGTCTAACTGTAAACAGGAGGGAAAATGATAGTTTGGCTAAGTTGCAGAATCTTTTAGGGAACTCCTGCTGTTATTGATTGTACATTCCATAATGAACTCAATAACACATTTATGAAATGAATTTCAGCTTTCTAAGTCTAAGCAAGTGGATTAAAAGGAAGAGATCCAGTTCTACGACACATACACACTGTACTAAACACTATCTAATCTACTTCTTATATCCTGTAACTATCCGCAAAAGGAATGAACTTTTCGTACTGTGAGAAAGCAAAGAAACGCAAGTAGAGATTCGATCATCCTGTAGTTAACCCGTTCGGTTATATGGAACACAACAATACAAATTTCTCGTATAAAAGCTAACTTAATCCATTGTTGTCTGGTGAACTTCGGTGTAATTTGAAGATCTGCACTAAAATCTTTGCTGGATTTTCTTTGGGCTGTTATTTATTACTTGGTTAATATCGTCCTCTACAACGTGTGATGAATGTTCACTCCTAGTTTGATTTTAGCAACCTCTAAATTTCACCTAGATTTACGAATCCATCAACGACATATGCTTTCGTCTATATTGCATCTACACCATAAACTTAATAAACCTTGCGACAACCTGCGATTTCAGTATTCATTTTGTTGAATTCGTATAGCAAACTATGCCTCACATGCTGCTTCTCACTTTTCATGTTAAATCTTCTGTGATTTTTTTGAGATGATTTATTGCGTGGGACAAAACGCATTTATATGTTTAGCACTTACACATCTGATAGGGTAACGATTGTGATCATTAAATTTCGATCTTGTTGTTGCAATGCCATTGCAAATTTGCATATCCAGAAAAGAGCAGAGAGAAATTTTACAATTACCTGATATTATACGCACATAAACTCTACAACACTAGATAGCATTCCTTAACTCCTTTTCAAAAATTTCCAGCACATTTGATAGCATGTACTGATTTTGAAATCTAGTAATTTTAAATCAAGCAAATTATTGAAGTATATGAAATCCATTACCATATAAAGGGCAAAATGTATGTCTTACTTAATGAAGCACAAAATGAAGGTTATTATTGCATGCAAGGCAAACATGTATATTCTATAAAAATTTTCTAATATCTCATTATACATGAAATTTACATTCCTTCCAATGAAAACAAGAATATTAGTTTTACCATTCTGTCACAACATAAAAAATTGTGATCTGAATTAATTTTAAGTGTGATTCATGCTCCAGGAGAATTTAATATCATTACATATTGTTTCAGAGACTTGAATGGAAAACTGTACATTTTACTTCCGCATTTCAGAATCAAAGTTTTACAATTTGCAAGATATTATTTCTGTTAGCAATAATAACTTTAACCATATAAACAATGTTTATCCAACATCATAGGGAATACACATATGTTAAGACATTATGTAATCATATTTAAAGTCAAATATGAATAAAAATTAGTTATAATTTATGTCAATGAAGAAATTCAGGAATTCTGACTACTGAATAATTTTTAAAGCATTATCATTTCTGAAGAAGCAATGATTAATAATTTTTTCTGCATGGTTATGTTCTATATTATTCATCTTTCGTCAACTTGCATAAAAAGGTTAATAGTACGAGTTGAGATCTGGCTAAACATTTGTGTATAATATTAAGATGTTATTGGTTTTAAGCTTGTAATAGAATTCCTTTTTTCTATTTCGGAAGGAAACGGAATGCATTAAAACTATATAACATAAAAAATTATTCTTCTCGTGATTAATAAAAATAGATATTTAAAATAATCTTTTAAGAAAGAATTTTAAATTCAATTTGATTACGTTTTCAGTTTTTGTCATGAAACATATCTAAGCCAAACCGAAGCTTGTAGCTAAATGTAAGCATTCTGTTCTGTGTTTCAACAATTTATAGATTCAATTTCCTTGTGTTTTGAATAACCAACCTTGAACTTTGACATGCTGTAATTGCAGTTATGTTTAAAAAATAACCATTGATTAATAAAGAATAAGCAATATGTCAATAGTACCTACCATTTGCATTAAATTCAATAAATGCTTTAAGATAACCGAATGTTTATAAGAAATATGCAATTTTTGGTCTCCTTCTAAAGCAATTTATTAATAAGATTCATGTAGTTAAAGATAGTTATACTCAGGATTTTAATATAATGTACAAAGTCAAAAATTATATTCACTTAGTGAATTTATTGAATTATTACAAAATGAATTATATATTATTGAATTATAAATCATACATAACATTAAATAATTAAAAGAAAATATGCATAAGGAATTTTCAATGGGCTGTATATTGTGAATTCTATTCTAACAGTATTCGCGACATTTTATCACAAAGCTTACCAGACAATAACGCCACTTTTAAATTATTTCAACAATGTATTTTATTCTGAGATCTTCTTCTACTTTAAATATTAAAGTGACAACTTGAAATAAATGTGAAATTTTCATTTTAAATATTCATTTTTAGAAATACATAATGAAAATTTCCACATAGATTATATAAAAGTATCCTAGAAACTTTGCAGTAGAAGAAGAATTTTATTTACTTGGAAACCTTTGAAATATGTTTGAAAATGAAAAATCAATATTTATGTTGACAAAAAGAAAAATATCTAAACTTGGTTATGACTTTCTTCCAAAAACTAATCAAAAATCCCTAACGGCTTTACAATACAATTTGAAAAAAAATTGAGGTTAGCATATTCAAAAAAAAAAAAAAGAAGAAGAAGAAGAAAGAAAGAGGGTGGTAATATATAAAAACTCAAAACAAAAAGACAATATTTTATCAAAATAAAACCTTCCACTAGCCCTAATTTATAGACAGGAATTTAATTTAAAAAATATAAATAACATGAAATAACATATATATATATATATATATATATATATATATATATATATATATATATATATATATATATATATATATATATATATATATATATATATACTATTAGTATATTTTCATAAGTTTAATTTCAAACCTTGTAATATTATTTGTAACATATTTACATAATTTATTTATAATAAAGTAACAAGTCTTAAAATTATAATTTTTTAAAAATATAATAAATTACAAAAATTTTATTTTTAAAATTTATTAATGTTTTTAAAAATGTTCATTCACTACATAAACTTGTTTTCAAAATTCATAAATATATTTATAATTGCGATAAAAACAAAATCACATAAATTTTTTTCGTATAATTTTGGTCATGCACTCATAGGATTTACTGAAGCACTTAAATTTATTTCAATAGTTAAACAATTCTTAATTCTGCTAGTATTTAGCCATTTATTTTAATTAAAAATTAGAATATATTATTAATTACAAACTTTTTAATTTCTTGTTAATTTTTCATGCAGAATTCAGGAACTGTGATCAACGAATAAAATATTATTCAATTCATTTTTGCCTATAATATAAGAAAATGCGATATGAAACACTAAAGTTTACGAGTAAACCGTTTCACATATAAGAATATTTTTGCCCAATTTGTATCTCTCTTTCATTGCTCAACTTAGAATTAAATTACAAGTCCCAACAAATTAGTGACATAGATATGAAGAAAATAAAACATATATATATATATATATATATATATATATATATATATATATATATATATATATATATATATATATATATATATATATATATATATATATATATATATATATATATATATATATATATATATATATATATATATATATATATATATATATATATATATATATATATATATATATATATATATATATATTTGTAACATATATTTTTACTTTTAGAAAATAAAACATTAAAGCAACATGACATTGTATTAGCTTGAAAATATTAATTTAAATTTTATGAAATAATTTACAAAAAGTTAAGTCATTCACAAAATTCTATCAAGAGGTTCATTAGAATTTTCTTTAATTGGAAAAAATAAATTTCTTAATAAGGAACTGGGGTAAAAATTTCAATAATAACTCAAAATTATATTTTGAAAATATTTTTACTTTTAGTTTTATTCCGTCAATACCACTCCTAGTACGCAAAATTCTCCAAAAATTAAAATAAAAAAGAAATGTCTTAAGTATGTTTATTGATAAAAACAAAACACTCATAATATTAGGTGTATGATTAAGAATAAAATAACATCTAAAGGAAAATTCTTCAATTTAGTTCCAATTTTTTCAGAAAATCAGTGACCTATATTTATGAAGCAACATCTAGAAGAGTAATCTAGGCAAAAAATGCGTATTTCCAAATTTTACATGCTCTGTAATTTGTCGTTGTTATATTATGACAATTAAATTAAATATGATAGAAACTTCTTAATAAATTTCAATGAGACGAACGTAAAATATTTCCTCATAATATAGCCATTTTTCTTAAATCCTTACGGAACCTATCGTAAACTTTGGTTTTTCTCTTCATTTTAAAGGTGCGAAATGTTTGGAAACTAAACTAGTGCGTAAGATATTTTTCGTTTGCGTAACAAATAAATTTTCTTTAAATAATTTAAAAATAAATGCAAATAATGTATGTTGTTTAAACAGTAGATTCACCTTTGTTTTACAAGTTTAAGTAAATTAATTTGTATGAGTTATTCTTAGTGGAAAAGTTTTTATAAAAATATATACACTAAATGTAAACATTTCCATTTAAAACAACTGGCTGGTACGATATTTTAAAAGTAACTATTACAAGTTCTCTTTTTCATAATCTATGGTATGTTTGGTATGCAAATATATGATTAATAGTAATTAACTTTGCAAAATATTTCAAATAAAATTAAAATATTTGTTAACAGAAACTAAAAGATCTTAACAATGTTACTATTGCAATTAAAAATAATAAAATAAATATTGTCTGTAGTTTGAAAATTATCTCATTTAAAGATAAAATATTTAAATTGTTAAACTTTTACTATTTCCATTTTCTTCATTGCTAGACTTTTAATTTTAAAATTTTCTATTATATGACATCAATAATATTATTCAAAAAACAAATATCTTGTAAATTTTTCCTAATATGTACTTCACCTAATTAAAAATGTTTCATTCTGAAATTGGTTTCTGCATCATCAATTGCTTATGGGAAGGAACCTGAGGCATTTTTGATCAAAAATTAGGACATGCATCGATGATAAACTTAAAAATGCCAAATATTTCGTAAATTTTACATTTGAAATATTTTTTCATGTATGCTATAATAATCAAGTACATATTTATGACAAGTATTTTACATAAAATATATGTTAGAAACTTGTAAATAAATCAAAAATGCTGAAAAGGCTGATAGTTTATATGTGTGTATTTTCTTTTCACTTTCGCGGATGAAGTTGATTTACAAAATTTAAAGAAAGATGATTTTTTAGAATGATACAATTAATACAGTTATAAAGTTTACTTTCTTAAATTAGCGCATTGAACGCTTACAATGTATAATATTTTTGTATGCATCAATTTAAATTTCTTAAGTTAAAAAAAATGTTTAACAACTAATTGTTTAAAAACAATTTAAAAAAACTATTAATGAGTCAGAAATTGTTTAGATTCTTGAGGTTATATGATTCGAAGAATGTATACTTTTTATATTTTTCAAATCATTTTTCAATTTTAGCTAAAATATTAAACAACGTCAATGGTATTGCATGTTTTAAGTGTAGATCTAAAATATCGCATTGTAACCAATAATTTTGTAACGAATAATAATTGTTATGAAATGTACTATAATTAATATTTAATTCATCACATTTTATAGTGTAATTCATCAAATTAATAATTGAAATTAAATTCAAAAAAATTTATTAAATCCAGTATTTTGTTATTCTGAATAGATTTTATAAACATTTCTTGATTATTATTAAATTATCTAAAATGTTTCATTCCATACGTTGACCCTCTATGAACTTGCATTCACATAAGAAATTTATAACAGTAATAAAATTGCTGCATTAAAACCATTCACTTTAAAATAAAAACGAAATTTCACTGTTTCTATATGAAAATTTAAAAAAAATATTTTCAAGCATGTTATAAATTAAACCCTGTAATTACTTTTATTTTCATCTTTTAAATAAATAAATAACACGAATAAATGATTTACTTGATTGTTTTCCTTTTAGCAAGTCATTTAAGGAATAAATGCTTACATGATTCTATTTAAGACTCATTCTCAGATTGATTCTTTTACCACATGTCTTCTTCATTTGAAATCGGACGTATGAGAGCGAAATTAAAAAAAAGTTATTTATGAAACTTAAATAGCTTTTCGAATGACCATGTTTGCTTACTTTCCTAAGATTTAAGAATATTAAATGAGTTTTCATAAAAATCCATCGTTTCTTTTATCTCCCTTTCCAAAGAAAAGGCAAAAACTTTTGTAATCCATATTCCTTGAAGCGTAAAATGGGCAAAACAGGGCAAAATTAGCTTTTAATCCCAGAAATGCTTCTCTTTGTCTAAATTTTATTCTTAAAGTAAGTCTTATCTTGTAGACTTCAAAAGTAATGTTTTTTTATTGAAAAGACTGTATGAACTTGAAACAAATGCTTAAGCATATCTAATCTTTTCCTTTTCTTCTGAAGATTTATCAATCAATATGTTTCTCTCATTTTTGAAAATGCAAGTAAAATATGCGAATGTTAAAAAATTTTTAATTTAGGTTCTGTAGTAAAAAAGAGTGAATTAAAATCTTCAGTAATTGTGGTAAATTTATTTTCAGATAAGTGCTTTATTTCCAAGAACTAATCTAAAAATTTTTCGCATGATTTTCTATATATTTCCTTATGTAAATTGTTTTGTTTGTAACTTATTATTGTAAAATTCAACATATTTTTTCACAATTCATTGCTCTATTAAACTTTAGCACCACTATAATGAAACTTATTTTTTTTCTAATGCTCTGCTGCTCTTAGACTTTTCCTATTCAATTCTATAATGGGCAAGTGAAGGCATTGCCATTAGTGGAGTACACCCAGTTGGTATACCATCTTCGCCCCGAAAGTGATGTGACAAAGAAAAACAAACATAAAGAGAAAATGAAACATCCAGGTTTGAATCAGGATTCGAACCAGGACCTACTGCTTTGAATCCTACGCTAAGCTCTACGCCATATGTCGGCTTAATGAAACTTGTTATTCTCACTTTATTCTATTTCAAATATTAAAATTCGATATTTCATTCTGGAGTTGGCATTTTCAAGAAACTTAAATTTCTTAAAATAATCATATCCTTATTTTTAAGCAGAAATTTAAGACTTAACTATTTAGCTTTTTCATCTTTAAGCAACATTTTTCTAAAAACTAAATGATTGAATTCGTAATTTGTGCCAACACTTTGGGCCATGATATCACAGTATTGGTTAGATTCTTATACTCTAGTGTTCAGGATGTAGCAGGTTCTATATGTGACACAGTTGATAGTCTTGCTGCTAAAATTACATTAAAAATACTATGAAAATATTAAGACTACATTAAAAATGCTAAGGGTAAATATGAATAAAATAATGTGACGTGGAGAAAAGGATTTAAGCTCATGTGTTGATTTCGTCATTTGATTGATTGAAATTGTCTGTTCTACTTAATGGCTCGACAGTTAAGAATAGGCAACCGGGTAAGCATCACAATAATTAAAGATTAATATTATATAAAAATATAATTTATATAACTAAAAAAGTAATTCAAACTAAATAAGTGTTTTAAATTCAATTATGAGAGACAATACGAGCATAAATTTACAGTATTTTATTTCTCCAGAAAATAATACGAATAAATAATAATTACAGTTTCTAACAAAAGGAAGTTTTATTTTTAAATTGTGTGCTCTGATTTCTAAATGATGCTTAAAGTTATCCTGTATCTTCATATTTGTTTTGCTAAAGGAAAGCTATAACCAAGAAATGTTGTACAGTTTGCATTTATACACAACATAATATAACTAGTAGATTTACTCTAGTCTATTGAAAAAAATTCGAAATTTATTGAATTTAATCCAAAACTAAACAATATCTTCATTTATCATAAAAAAATTAACAATTTCTCTCTTAGAGTCAATAATAAATCAATAATGTCAGCATTCTCATCAATATAAATAACCTAATAATTCTTTAGTAGATAGAACCACCTATATAAACTAATTATGTTCTGTAAGAAAAAGTATTAATATTTACATGTGGAACTGTCAGTCTAATATTAATTAACTAATTTAAATTTAAACTAATATTAACTCTTTTGAAATGTATTATTTACAGAATTAAAAATAAAATTAACAACTTCAAAGTATACTGAAAATAAGCCCAATCAAGTCTTATTTTTGGCAGTTATATATCCTATACAGCAATAAAAGTATATAAATTCACAAAAAGTAAGCAAAAAGAATAAATTTAAGCATCCCCGAGAGTATTTTATTCAAGTTTGTTTAAATTTAATTTTACTTTTGCTACTCCTATAATTTTAGTTAGTAAAATATTCATATATCACTTAAATAGACAAATTTCTTGTTTTCAAAATAACTTTAATTATTTTCTTTAATAAATAAACGAATCTTTTAAACAATGGAAGAGTACGTTTTAAATTGGATAAACTGTTAGGAAATTATATTTAGTGTTTTTTTTTTACATTGAAGTTTTCTTTTACATTTTACTTAAGAAATGCACAACCCAATAATTATTTTCTTCTTAGAATTTCAACAATTGAGAATTTAATTGATATCAAAAGATGTAATTAACAGTCGTTGATGATCCTACATTGCCCACGTAACTATGTTTTACTTACATTTCAGATTATGTGTCATGATTTTTCTCAGATTCCTCTTATTCTTCATGAAATGTCAAGTCAGAAAACTCATTCAATTAAGTGATTTAACTATATTTAAAATTTTGTCCAATTTTGGGCCAAAATATTCGGAAACAAAATAGAAAATAAACTCAAGTTTGTATACTTTCTTTGTTTTTGACTTTAAACAGTTTTCGTTTCTGTAAAGTAACCCGAAAAAACATCTGCACTACAATCACAGAGAAAGCTGAAATTCCCATGAGAAATTAAGAATAAAGTGCTGGAATTTTTGCTTCTTTAAATATCTTCACAAAAAAATATTATTTCTTTTTCTTTGATTCAACTTCGTCAAGGGTGTATTTTTATTATTCTTTTGTACAGGTCTCTTGGGAAGTTAGGATGAAGTGCAAATACTTAAAGAAAGTAGGGAGATTTCTCTTCCGTTTAGAGTTTTTGAAAGAATATCTAGCTGCTTGAGAGAAAATTGCGTGTTAGAAACCTTAAATTGAGCACTTATACTCTCTTTCTGTATATATATATATATATATATATATATATATATATATATATATATATATATATATATATATATATATATATATATATATATATATATATATATACGCGTTTTACAATTTAAAAATTCCTTTTAAGCTTAATTCGGAGTTAAAACCTTTACAGCTGTAATACATTTTCACAAAATATCTAATTTTTCTAAAAAAGTTATTTTTCTTACTCTGTATTTTATTAGATTTGGAACGAATACTGAAGTCTTTCATGTCTATATCCTTTATTATATTTTAAGATATAATCTAATATTTTAACGTCTTAAAAGTTCAAAGCGCGTTTCCATTAAAAATATGTTAATATAACTGAACATAAACCAATATAATATTGTAATAATTGAGTTCAGTTTTAAGGACTTTCATTTACAATTCTTAACATATATTTTAACAAATTTGTAAAATGAAACTTCAAAAAAATATCATTACCGAAAATCAGATATATTTAATTAATAATGAGATTAATGAAATATAATAATAATAATATATATATATATATATATATATATATATATATATATATATATATTAAATAAAAGTAATTATTTTTTATATTTACATTTTTAATGTAAATATAAAAAAATATTTCTTACATTGAGCAAATTTTCAAAATTATATTATTTTTGCAACATATCTGTTTGGCTATATTTGCGATTTGTCATTACTATACAAATAGGAAAATTAAATTACAATAACAACTTAAAATATAGATGATGTGATTGAATTAATTTTCTAATTATTATTTATATAATTAAAAACTTAAATTTAAGTATTTTATTTGATGATATAATTAGTTATTATTATTAAAATTTAGCTTTATGTTGCTTAAAAGATTTATTGGAGAACATTTGAATGATTTATTTAAAAATTCAATGAAAATTTCTTAATTTTTCTGGGAGATTTCTAGAGTTAATGTTTTATAAAAGTAATAAAATTTGCTTTTAGTCATTGATATTTATTTTATAAAAATTGTTTTTCTCGTAAATATTTAAAATATACATAAATTTTCAATATTAGAATAGTAGTTAATTGTTACAACAGAAAAACTCATATTTTAAACTTTTATTAAACAATTTAAGTACACCAAACAACACTTTTCCCCAATTTCACAAATTAAATAAAAGTAATGATTCACTCACAATCATTTACAACATTCAAAATTAAATGCTATATTTAGACCCTATCACATTTTCTGTATTTCCAATCAATATCCAAGCAAAATTAAAAGAAACACATTTATCAGCAAACTTAGTGTAAATTTCTGTACAACCAAACTGATTCATTTTTATGTTGATATTCATTCCAGAAAATATAATTTGAATAAAATTGAATATATCAGCTTGAAATAGAAAGTTTGCTTCAGAGGTATGATTAAAGGATAATAATATAAGAATAGCTAATTTTATATTGTTCTTTCCCCTCAAGTCCCACAGGCTGCCTCATAGTGTGCACTAGTTGCCGGTGAGTGGGTGTTCCTGGGTGGAGTGGGTGAAGTACGTCGGGAGAGTAATCTCCTGGTAGGGTCACCCAAGGCGTGAAGGCCACTCCACTGTGTCCAGCTAAATCCTGGAGCAATGGAGCAAAGTCAGACTTCTACCCTTGGGTTCTGCAATGGGTGTGCTCCAGGTACTTTGTACCAACAGAAGCTGCTCTTACACCCCACTTTTCATGAATCTTGTGTTAGAAAATTTTGATATTGCCACGTCCGTCACGCAGGATAAAAAGGGGCGCGTTCGGAGTGTTCGTTTAGGATGGCTATCAATGCTACTTTTAGGGATACCATTCCTACCC
This sequence comes from Latrodectus hesperus, assembly GCA_037975125.1. Classification (NCBI taxonomy): domain Eukaryota; kingdom Metazoa; phylum Arthropoda; class Arachnida; order Araneae; family Theridiidae; genus Latrodectus; species Latrodectus hesperus. The sequence goes on along the minus strand of JAJQOW010001350.1, from coordinate 11,642 downwards.
ACGAATGGTACACATGCAAACATCCTGGTTCCGCACTTGTGGGTAAACACAAGAGATGAAGCCAAATGGCTTTGACAAGACTGCGATGTGGCCACCTGCTTGCTCAGAGACACGTCTCTGGTACCAAGGTCTACCCTCTCTATCCCAAATTTCGAGTGGTTCAGGCCTCCCTATCTCATATTTTTCAGTGGACTGGGTGTGAGCGAGGGGACTTGGATTTGAGACCGGAGGGGGTGCTTGAGACAATGACTATTTTTCGATTCATGGGGCTGGCGTGATGGTACTGTCACGCCAATCGGGGATAAGCAACAACAATAACATATTGCTCTTAACCTTGCTGAGAGCCATCCAATAGTTATTAGGTCAAGATTACAAACTTTTCAAAAACTATGTACTACTATTGTAAATTTTGAAAAATTACTCGATACTTATTAGAACGAGTAATGCTATTTGTTACCACAATAATTAATTTTGACACTTACTGTTTGTAGACCCACGTTTAGTTACTTTTTTAATGGTAGTTGGGTAAGTGATGTGATGATCTACAAGTTACTTAGAAACAAAATTTTCTCTAAAGAAAGTATGAAAAAAAAACATTCTACGTAATAAATTTCATTTAAAGTTGAAATAATAATAATATTCTTTGGTCACAATCATGCTCGTTTGTCAGGTGAAATAATTTTTTAATGAATATTTAATTATTTACATACTGCTTATGAAACTATTTTTTTATTTCCAATGCAAGTCGATTTACAGTAAGTATCCTTATGCCGAATACAAAAAAATATAAAAAAACAAGTATGAGTGGATAATAGATATAAAGCAAACACAAAAACTCTGTAAGAATTCATTTAAAAAATCAAGAAGAAAAATCGTAAGGGTAGAACATACCGGAAGATGAACTGCATTCATAGCCTCACCACAGTGGCAGAAAGGGGGTGGCAGGTCTATGCACTGTTCGAATGTTTTAGGGATGAGCATTTAAGCAGTCATGTTCAGAGTGAGGCTAAAGGGGGGAACAGCATTGCCTTTAGATAAATCGGGGAGGTTAAGAATGGAATTTCGCCACGGTTTTTTTTTTCATACTCTCTTTTAATAACTGTGTAAAAGTTGTTTTAAATGATTGACTGATCAAGGAGGAGGTGGATTTATAGTCAACTAGATTACAAGGGGTCTGTTTAATAAAAAATATTTTTGGTAAGATCATCAGCTTTGTCTTTAACAGGTATATCTCATAGAGATGGAATCCATAGTAAAACAATTGTTATATACTATTCGAGTAGTTCCTATTAAGGATCTGTACTCAATCATGGACTAAGGGCTAAGTTCTTTAAAGCAGTAGGCAGTGGCCATAATCACAGTTGGTGAATTTAAGAAAACTGCTGCCTGGTGGGAAAAGGAAAAACAAACATAAGGATGAAATAATTTGCTCAATTTTACCATAAGACATGTGTTGACTGGCTTATAATGAGAATGCAAAGAAAATTTAGCAACTAGTTTTACTATTTCCTTCTTAAAATACATTTGTGATGATTTCAAGATAAAATATTTTAAATCATTTATGATTTCTCAGTATATATTTTAATGATTTCATTTTTGTAATCTTTGTAAGAGAAGAAGTGATAATAACAAGACAATACATAAAACTGTTCCAATTATTATTAAAAGCTTTCCGAAATAATATTTTTCTGTAAATGAAAAATCAAAAGATTTGAATCACGTTATCAGAGCATTATTTAATTTTAATTATTACAATAATGTGTTAAAATCTGAACATAAATAGATTAACCATTTCACTGAGTAAAGACTAGCAGAGTTTAATATTTCTGCGAATGATTTAGAAACATTGTCATGTTGGGTATAAATATAGGACGCTAATTCAAAATAAAAAATATTCAAATAAATCTTTTGCCAAACAATTTTATTAAATAAAATGTACCAATTTTGGTTATTTTCTAATGTCAGTTGTTGATGGTTGCTTAAAATAAGTGTCTGACTCATTTTTTCAAAATCCTAACTTTATTACAATAGCACTAACTCAGTTTAATAATAGTTTTTAACAAATAATGATTTTCTAAAACGATATGACAATTTTAATTCTAAAATATTTATTTTTTACAGATAACTTACAGATATCTTACAAGTATTAAAATGAATATATATATATATATATATATATATATATATATATATATATATATATATATATATATATATATATATATATATATATATATATATATATATATATATATATATATATATATATATATATATATATATATATATATATATATATATATATATATATATATATATATATAGTTAATAGTATAATTTATAAAATATGCAAAGAATATAATATAATGAAACAAAATACAATGAAAAATGCCAAATAGAAAATAATACATTGAAAAATTAAATGTCAAAAGTAGAATATCAGATGGAATTGGGGTGTGATGGCTTTTTTAAGACTATGTCTTGGGCCATTGCAGAAAAGCCATAATTTGTGCCAATGTGGTCAACACCCCCTGATGAAGCTGGCCATATTGGTACTTTATTCCATTTATATTTATCTTTCTTTAAAGTGTTTTCAATGTAATTCTTTTCATTGTATTTTTTTCAATGTGTTATTTTCCATTTGATATTTCAATATATCGTTTTCCATTTAATATTTCAATGTGTTGTCTTCCATCTGATATTCTACTTTTGACATTTAATTTTTCAATGTATTATTTTCTATTTGGCATTTTTCATTGTATTTTGTTTCATTATATTATATTCTTTGCATATTTTATAAATTATACTATTAACTATATCTTAGTAATACTATTCTAGCTGCTTTTGCGCTAAATGTACTGCTAAACTTAAAACTTAAAATTTTATGTATTCTTGTGCTTTTGGTTATATGTCTAACTTTGCATTTATATTTTATGTATTCTTGTGCTTTTGGCTATACATCTGATTTTGCATTTATATATATATATATATATATATATATATATATATATATATATATATATATATATATATATATATATATATATATATATATATATATATATATATATATATATAGTTTTGAATTAATAAAATTACATTTATTTTCCTTACTCTTGAATTTGTTCGTTTAAATTTTTATTGCTTTCAACATTAATTTAATGACTGTTTAAACAAAATATTTTCAATCACATTTCTTTATAAATTTCATCCCTATAATTGAAATCTACAAAGAATAACGTTCGCAGAACAATTTCCATGAAATCTAAATTTAAACTAGTGAAAATTATTGTAATAATAAATTTTTACATATGGGGTAGCATAATTCATTATATTAAATAAAAATTATTTTACTTTTAAATTATATTACATGATTAAGACACCTATATAAAAAGTTTTCTTCATCTTACATTGCTTTCAAAGAGATAATATGAACATATAAATTTTAGAGTAGAAAAGGAGAAATCAAGGGGAATGGGACTTCGTGTTGTAAAGTTCTATCTCCCAATCACGACTTCGTTCCTTTTAAAATATCTGCCTTTTATTTCCAAGGAAATCGATTGTTTGAAAATGATAGAAAAGTCGAATCCCATTCCATTATACCTACTGTGAATTCCCCTTGAATCAAACAATGATATAAAAATCCTATGAAAGAAATTTATTATTTTTCTTGAACTAATTTTACAGCACACTTAAAATTTGACAACTAGACTTGGAAAGTTATAACATTTTATTCTTGGAAGTTATTTCAAATTAAGATTATTTGCAACAAATTAATAATAATTAAAAACAATATTATCAAACTAAATAGGAATTTTTTTATGGTATTTTGAATGTTTAGTGAGCTTGGGCTGCTTTCGAAAATAGAACTCCCAAATATATTTCAAAATATTAATATAGATAAAATAATGTATAAATATTAGTACACGTTACTAAATTGCTTTTAGATGGAATTTAATATACACTGCTGGTCTTTAAAATTGCAAGAAGGAAAGCAAATAAGAAAGGGGTATTTATTTTGCATAAAAATGCTTCACGAAAACAACTTAAAGAGCCTTATCCACTTCTTGTCTTGAGGTACACAGTTCGATATAAAGCATAGCAGTAACTCCTACTTCCGATTGTTAAATGCAGCAACACGTAACAGTCTGAAGTAGGAGCTGTTAGCCTTTATTATGGATTGAAAAGTAGTAATATGAAATGTTTGAATTTCTTTTTTATTCTTCTTTACCTCTAAATTAGCAAAGTAATCTGTCTTAGAATCTGGCCATGTTTTTTGCTCTCAGCCAGTCAAATAGGGCTATTCCACTAGATTTTGAGCTGTTTCAATATTGATGGTGAAACACCTCTTGATAGGCTGTCTTCTGGATTGTAGAGTCTTAGGCAATACTGTACTGGGCCATGAAATGTTTCTGTATCACCTGATGAACAAAAATTTTTTCCATCTATTTATTTACCAGGAATCTGACCAAGGGTGACTTCAGAATCTTTTCTGCAATGTGTCAGTGGATGGTGACAATCCGTTTAATTGCAAAAATATTTCAGAAGACTGATTCCAATGACAACTGCTAAAAGCTCCCAAGTGGAGAAGATCAACTTTTCTCAATAGGGGGAAGTCCATTGTGGCTGCAAGCTAAATGGACACTTGATTGATTATTATGAGAAGTGACTATATACAATACTGCGCCGTAAGCTCACTCCGATACACAAAGAACACGTGAATACTAAAAGAAACAAGACATGAAATACCTATGAAACGAAGAATTTTTATAGAGCAAGCAGCGTCTAATTGTGCTGTAACTGTATTATCCTACAGAATAGCCAAATTTATTGGCAATATGTTATCCCACTTGATTCAAAGAATCCAAGTATCTTGAAAGAGTATCTTTCCAATTAACGTGAATGTCGTAAACAGTCCTAAAGTATCGCATAAACTTGCAACACAGTGGAATAACAATCTCTCAGCAAGAGGTTTATCTAGAGAAGCAAAGAATAAAGACTTGAAAACGTTGCTCAACGTATCAGTTTTCTTGTTTTATTCAAAGACTAAAATTATAGTTTTGGTCTTGAAACCTTTATTGTTATTTTCTAGCAAGTGTTTGAAGCTTCAAAGAATTAGTAGCCTATTTTCCATCTCTAATTTTACGAGTTGCACCAAATCTTTGAGTTCCTTTTGTATCGTTTTCCAGACAAAAAACATCATCAATAAATAAATACTTATCTAAAAGTGTTGCAGAAGTAGGGAAATCATTTAAATGATTAGTGGCTGATTCTCGTGTATTAGCACACAATAGAAAAGGGCTGAAAGACAGTCCGAATGGTAAGCGAATGAGTCTGCATGTAATTACTTCATCTGAAAATGTAGCTGTTTCTGAATTGCTTTTTTGTTGTTTGTACCAAAAGAACCTTGTAGTATCTCTGTTCTTTGTAATGCGAGCTGTAAACATCAGTTGGTGCAAATGGATGTGATGAGTATTCATAGGAGCATTCATAGGAGCTTCAATATTAACTGAAGACTCATCCCAAATGCTCTATGGGTGAAACTTTACTTTTCGCCTCATTTTAGGAGCACATTTGCAGTAGTTTAAATCCATGAAATTCTAATGATTCTGTAGAAATGACTATTAATTTCAAACCATCAACATTATGAATGAAACTTGCCTGGCTACCTCCATCAAGAAGACAGTGGGTCAATTTTGTAATACCTGTTTTACCAGCTATAAAAATTCTTGCAGTTTGCACAGTGTTAGGTGTACCAATATCAATCTTGTGAGTAAATGTGATCTCCCTAATCCGCACTGTTTTTACAATATGAATAATGAAGTTTTTTTCGCATTTAACACAAAAAGCTTTTTAATTACGAGTACAGATATTTTTGTGTGCCAATGTCCAGTGCGTGAAAACATAATTTCATAGATTTTAATTTTTTTATTCTTATGTTTATATTTGTCCGAGAGTTGCACTGCAAAAGCCAACGCCCTGCAATTTCACAAAAAGGAGAGAAAGGTGAAAGTTTGTCAGAACTAGCAAATAGCTAGGAATTAACAATGAAGTTTCCTTTGGTAGATTTTAAAGAATAATTAGGAGCTGGAAAATTCTTATTTTTGCTTGTTGTAAGGGCCTCTTGAACTTCTAGGGACAAAATGTGTATTAAATGTGAGACATCTCCTTCTAAAATGCTTTAGCATTTGGCTTGAATAACCCATCGGTAACAAATGTCGTCAGAGAATGCATGTAAAATTTTAGGAGTTGAAACTCTTCCATATGCATCAATGTCTTGTCTTAAAGCGTGTAGAGCTTGTAATCTTTTGTTGCATTCAATATAAATTTCATTTATGCTGTTGGCCATAGATCACGAATAGGCTTTAAAAGTCCAAATGAGTTAGAATGATTCCCGTTTCATCACCATATTTATTCATTAGAAGATTTTTAGTTGGTTCTTATTTGTCTGCAATAATGTTAATTTCATCGAATAAACATTTAGGTTCATCTTGTAAGTAGCCTTTCAAAGAAATGTGTTTGTCAATAGTTGATAAAATTGGACTGGAGTTTACAAAATAATGAAATTGCGCCTTAAAACTTTTCCAATTCTTTATTTCTTTTCCAAATTGTTGTATTTTAATCGACGGTAATTTAATTGTGTAAATTGGTGCTGTCTGAGAGCTCATATTTGTTGCCTAGTTGGCATTGTCAATATCCAACTTAAAGTTATTTCTGACTTTAACAGTTGACGATAACTTATTTTGAAAGATTTTTTTGGGTTTTAAAAATTGTTCGTTCTGCATTATCTGTGTAAGTTCACATTGGACGATGTCGTTTTAGTATTCTTTATTTGTAAAAGAAAAACATTTCATTATCATTATCAGATTTCATTATCAACCATTTCCATTTCTTTTAAGGCATATGTTAGACAATTTAGTGGATATTCCACGACTTACTTTTAAATACCATCTTTCAAATTGCTAATCTCAGTAAAAAAATGAGTTATGTTATTTGAAATAGATTTTCGTTTGCACTTTAATTACAATACTTATTCTTCTTTTGTCGCCATTTTTTCTGTTTATTAAAATTCGTATTGTTCTAAAGATCAAAGCAAGTTCGTAGTTTTATATAGGTATTTCGGCACCAGATTATTGCGTGACGCTGTATATAAACGTGTACTTTCTGATAATTACATACAACACCCACACTATAAACGGGCCACCCAACTTGTCTAGTGGTTAGCGTGCCTGACTGCGGATAAGGAGGTCCTGGGTTTGAATCCCGGTTTGGGCATGGATGTACTTTCTCTCTGTATCTATCCTGTCTTTGTCCTTTCCTTGTATGAATGAAGTGTGAATGGTTGCAAACCCATTAAAACGGGTACCTATGGCATGCGTGCAGAGCAAAGTCGTACTTTCACCTTCATGGTGCTCTGATTAAAACGAAAGACGCTCCCAATTGACTTAAATTTGCATAGCCAAGGCATAGCGAGCTTGGCTTGTCCAAGTGTCATTAGTAACAACAACAACACACTATAAACGCAACGTAGAACAATAGTATTTTATTTATTTACAATCAATCTTTCATCATTTTGCCAAAAGCCTTTTATATAGAAAAAAAACTATAAATCACTACTCTAATCTCCTAGAATATGTACAATTTTCTCCACAAACATATCCACTAATTTCTTGCTTCTTTTCGTGACACTTTCTGTGCAACACTTTCTGATATTTCACAATTTATCACTTTCTGCTTAGTCCTTGAAATGAATATGTAACTTTCATGAATTTGATTCATTTAAGTGTTAGAATTTCAAAATTGTTTCTAATCATCATTGAAAGTTTCTGTCACGAATGATACTTAAGATCACACAACAAAAAATTGTACATTGGTGTATTATTGCCAGGAAAAAGCAAAACTGTACAAAATGACAAATTCAATTTTTTATGGTATTTAACAAAATACAATAATTTTTTTTTAGTATTTCATATGTTATTTCATACAAAGCAAGCATAAAATAAAATTGATAAACCTGTTTGTCACGAAGAAATGATGTATTTTTATTTAACACTTTTTTCAATAATAACCTCGTGAGAGTTAGTTTTCTATTTAAAGTTTATTTAAGACAAAAATTTATTTTTGATTTTATTTATAAGAGTATTTTTGCATTTACAAGAAAAGGTTTTTAAATTTGAGTTTGACATTATAAACCTAATTGTGTGAAACCTGTCAATTGAAATCTGATATCCTTGTATGTGTGTTTACACTTGAAGAACATATTCTTTCTCGACACTTTCATTAGGTTGATCATCATTTGCAATTTTAAATCTAGGATCTCACTCATGATTGATTCTACAATATCTTCAGTAATAACTTCTGAACATTCAGGGATTTTCAGAAGAATGTAAAAGACTTCTAGACTAAAAATCAAATTCAAAAACCTTATATTTCAAACACGAAAAAAAGTTTTTTAAGTATTCATATATAATGATATTGCACAAATGAAATAAAATTTAAGCAACTATATTGCTTTTTTAAAAAAAAGTTAAAATCACCATGCACTTAATCATATAAGTAAAAAAATACTTAAAAAAACATAATAAGGCATTTTCAGTTTTATTTTTAATGAAGAATTTGATAAGAATATTTTAAATGCCATTGAAATTTGGGAAATCTAATTCTGGTTTCGAAATATGATATGTTTTTAAGATTTAAATATGAAGGTATTTTAGACAGTAAATCATGAACAAAATAAATAAATTGAGACGTACAAGTGCTGTATTATATCAAATGATATATGCTCTCCCTCTCACAAGGATACATTTAAATTAAAATATTTTGGAAATCATTAAGATATTTGGAAAATAAATTAATTTTAAGAATACTTCTTATCTTCACTATTTGAATTCAATAAATCAATTATTAAAAATAATTGGTAATAAATATGAAAGCTTTTCATAAAATTATTTCTAGAAGCACGTAATGAAAAATATATCTTATATAGGGATTTATAAAGATAATTTGAAAATTCAATATAGAGAGTGAAAATATTGTTTTTTATTTAGAAATTATTGAAATACCTTTAAAAATGAGAAACCAATATTCATATTGACAAAAAGCAAATCATCTAAAATTTTTTATGGCTTTTTTGTTAAATTTAATCAGAAATCCCTCACAGTTCAACAATAAAACTAGAAACATAAAATCGGGGTTGAATAATTTTTTGAAATAAAATAAAATCTAAGATTTTAATGCAAAATATAAAAATAAGAATTTCATAAAAATAGGTATTGCATCAACAGTTTTTATTTAAGAAATAAATTTATTTGAAATCGTAATGGATAAGAAATTCAGCAAAAAAAAGCAATTACACTTTTAAATCAAAAGTTTATTTTTGAAGCAGCACATCAAAATTTAAAACATATTTGTCACTCCAATGAAAATTTTTTATTAACCTTAAAGTGATTGTTTCTTTCGTTGCAATTGATATCATGATTACGTCACTGCACTACAATTCTTATTGGTTTGAAAGTATCCATGACTTCGGATAACGTTTCATCTACGTCACATCGTATTGAGATGGCATTCTAAATCACACTTGTCGACAAATTTGCTATCCACCTTCAAATCACATTCTTCGAAAGGCAACAAACAAGGCAAAGTTCACCATCGAATATCTGAGTGTCATCTGTGATAAGAAAAAATCCATTCAGGATTTTTACCAGCAATAAAGTATTTTTTTAATTATAAATTTTTCCTTTTATAAAAGCTTTCAAAATCAGGAAAATTACCTTTCTCTGTTGTTCTAAATGAGTAGTCTTTAAATTTCCAAATCTTAACTGATATTATTTCAAAAATTGAACACGTTGAAAATAGAAAAGAAGAAAAATTAAAATGAAAAAGACAAGAAAATAACATTCTCTTTTATACGTTGTTTAAATCGGAAGAGGGTGATTTAAAATTTTAATTTTTGTGGTTTTTTGTTATTTCGATGTTTTTCTCATATATATTCTAATTTATCCATTTTCTTAATTATTCTCTTCATTCCAATTACTAAAAGCATTATTCTATACAACTACAATATACAGGATGATTCTAAATTGTTTTTGAAAATTAAGAAGGGTGATAGTTCTCACCTAGATGAGTAATAATTATATATCTACACAGGATCGTTCTGAGAAACAGAAAAGAACTGAGAGGCACAGACTTTCTTACTGAACTTTCAACAGTGCTTAGAAAGTGTATAAATGATACCAAAAGATGCACAAAAAGATTTATTGTTTAATGAAATATTTAAGTGCTTAAAATGACGGATACCTTTGTCGAACAGTAGACAAAATCGGAGGTACGACTGACAACGTATCTGCAAGATTCTTAGTTTCGTGATTATTTTATCCTTTAACAATGATTTTTGGAACAAGATCAATAGCTGAGTCTACAGGCATTTTATACATTAAAGGTTTCATATAATTCAGAAAAGATTAAGTTAAGATTCCGGTGAGCGAAAAGGCACAGATGAGCCACACCTGATTCTTCATACGGGGTATGAAAAATTCAAGAAGTTACGAACCGTGATGGATAAATGTGATTAAAATTCATCGTGTACAAACCATATATTTCTATGGATAGAGAGCGGAACAGCTTGCAATAAACTGGTAAACACTTGTTTCAAGAAGTTACGGTATGTTGAGATGGTCGAAAGGTTTGCCATGATATTGGGTTATATCAAGTAATCACCACAGGATATCTGCCCAAACGTTCATAGAAAATTTCTGCTGGTGTTTACGACAAGAAGTGAAGTGACTATATTTGTCAAACCAAACGTATTGGTTACAAAAGACGAAAAATGACTTCTGTGATGAATAATACCTCATCGCTAAATAATACTGATGAAGGAACTCGTGCTTCTAGTTATTCTTCAGCACCACTATCCATTGAATTAATCTTCCCGCCTGGGGTAATCATCTGTATGCAAAGATTGCACTATTTGCAAGCAGTAGAGTTGCAACATTCTTCGTGTAAAACATGCTAACTATTGGCTGAGAAATATCCAGTTCGTATGCAACCTCTCATATGCGTGTAGAAAGAGCATATGGGGAAGCATCATGAGATGTACTATGTAGGTTGGTACGCAAAATGATGCCAGCAACGATGACAAGTATTGCTTAATCACGTAGAATTCACTTAAAAGCGCTGTAAACACAGAAAGCCATTGACAAGCATAGAAAACATTGAATATATAGCGTGCTTAATAGAAGTTGAATCCATAACCAAGTATGAGGCGGTAGCACAGAACTTCCATCGGATCGCTGAAGCCGCTTGCCCTTGTTTGATGTATTTCTACTCTCTTCTTTTCTGTCTCTCAGAATGAAAAAATATCTTGTGTTCGATAGTAATTATTGCTCCTCTATATGATTACCATCAACCTTCTTAATTTATATAAAATATTTAGAATTATCAATATTTTAAGAATAAGTTTTATTCTTAAAATTCATAAATTATTAAAATGTAACTTCTGAAAATTGCTTTGCTAATTTTAGTATCGATTTGCCTGATACAAGTAATTCGTGTGTTAAAATAATTAAATATATTGCTTAAGTATATGTAAATAAATATATCAAATTATTTAAAAATTTACAAAACAAATTTAGACATGTATT